>LDEF01000140.1:0-26393 GCA_001455505.1 Leptographium lundbergii
GTATAATAATAATAATAAAAATGGATGATAGGAGATGTTTGCTTCGTAGGCTTTGGTAAAGTTGGTGACTAGACAGCGTTGTCCGAAAGTACCCGCTAATAGGGGAGGCTTCTTTGTATGTCGATGTATCTTTTAGACTACCTTGTTACTTTTGTACCCTGAATTATTTTGGGTTAGCTTGGGGGGTCATAAGCAAATCGAGGAGGGGCCATAAGCGCTCCCAATCTTATTTATTGGATTGTACTCCGTAGAGCTTTTACTATGTAGTAAAAGATTCCGTTAAATGCTTTAGTGTTCGCCTTTAAGTACGAAATCGACGAACGCTTAGCCTTTTGATAATACGATCCGCTAGCTGTTTGTAAGGCATCTCTCAAGCTTCTCCATGTTTTCTAGTGCGTTTGGCTTGTGGATTTAGAACCGTCCAGGGCTCATTCTTATCTACGGAGTACTCGTACGGAGTACAGGGGAGTGGACTCGTTTGTTAGGAATCCACATTTTGACAGATCAACACGAACTAAACGTATTTAGAAGAATTACCCAAAGAGGAAATTCCGACTTACAGCTTCGGCGGAAGATCGGCAAAGCGTCTTGGCGCGTTATCGACAGGCGTTAGTCGATTATTACGCGGACAAGAGTACGACGAGATACGTGTAGAACGGTTCGGTTGTATGGAGGTGATGTGTACAGGTTATTTGGATTATTCTATTCTAGATGCTCTATTTTGACACCTTGCTGTCTCTCTCCTTGCACAGATCTGTGTAAAAGTCCAAACCAGCCTCTTTCCTGATCGTGCCGTACATGGAGCTGCTGTCCAGCGCCCGATCCGGGAGCAGAGCCCGGGCCTGCTCCATGTGCTTGAGGGCGACCTCGCTGACCTCGAGTCTGGTGCCGGCCGTCTTGGCGCAGTTGAGGGCGTGGCGGGCATCCTTCATGGACAGCTCGACGTCGAAGCCGGCCTTTCCGCCCGGCTCTGGTGCATAGATGCCGGTCGTCAGCCGCTTGGAGTAGCTTTCGAGCACGGGACCGAACATATCGGCGACCATGGTCTCGAAGATGGCGCTGCCGAGGCCGACCTTCTCGGCAAAGACGTGGGCTTCGGAC
This sequence comes from Leptographium lundbergii, assembly GCA_001455505.1. NCBI lineage: Eukaryota > Fungi > Ascomycota > Sordariomycetes > Ophiostomatales > Ophiostomataceae > Leptographium > Leptographium lundbergii. Next base: position 1,102 of record LDEF01000140.1, read on the forward strand.
AGGACCTCCATGAACGACACCACGCAGATGTTGCCCGCGATCTTGAGCATGCTAGACTTGGAGACGTCCTCGCCCATGTCGATGACGGAGCGGCCCATAACGTCCTTGATGTACGGACTGGTCTTCTTGGTCGCCTCGGCCGGACCCGCAACGACAAAGATGAGCTTTCCGGCAGCAGCCATAGGAGCAGCTCCAAAGACAGGTGCTGGGGCCTGTCAGAAAAAAACGAAGAAAAAAAAACGAAAAACAAAAACCGGGGTTCAGATGGTCGGCTCACCGGCAACAAACAGGCCACCAGCTTCGGTGATCTTCTTCGAGACAGCGACCGAGGTGTCCGGGTGGACTGTCGAGCAGTCGATGTAGATCTTTCCCTTGACTCCGGCCGCAATGATTGCGTCGGCGACCTCGTTAAGCACCTGGTCGTTGCTGACCTAGACAGCGGATGAGAACATGACTCGGGACTCTGGTCTGAGGCATGGAGCACGTACGCAAGAGAAGACGATGCTCGACTTTTTGGTCACCTCGGCGACCGTCTCGGCGGGAATGGCACCGAGAGCCTGCAGGTCCGTCCCCCGAGACAGTGTCCGGTTGGTGTAGATCAAGTTTGGTGCACCCGTAGAGGAGAGATGCTTCTGCAGGTTCTTGGACATGCCAATGCCCATGGACCCCAGGCCAATCCAGCCGAGTTGCTCAGATGACGACATGGTGGTTTTGGTTTCGGGTCAGAGGCTCGCGAGATAGTGAGATGCGTGAAACAACGGCAAATGTAGTTTGAGATTCAAGATCGCTTGTCGCATCAATCTTTATATGTCATTTCCTGGGAACGCTATCTTGCATTCCCGTTGCCGATACCGGTAGCTCACAGCGGGTTTGGTGCTAGCACGCGGCGCTTTGCTACAAATAGAGTAATCCTACCCGGAGCATAAGGTTATCTATGGGACTGAGCACGCTAACAGTAGGGTTACGTACGCATCTTCAGCGAGGCCAAAAGCAGGGAACGTGGTTTTTGTCTACTTTCAGAACTGTTTGGCGTTGACAATTCCTCTACTATGAGTGGCCAAAGGGCAGTGCCGTTACTACTCCGTATGCTATTTGTAGATACGGAGCACGCGCATAAGTCCCACTGTCACCACGCGATAGCTACAGCAAGTGGGCGCCTGGAGCGTTACCAAAGCATTATTCTCGAAAGCCTCGTTTAGCCGGTTTGTTCCTCGACAGCTGTATGGTGATACGCGACATTGTGGTGGCGCGTGGCTTATGGCTGTTCAAACTCATTTTGCACACCACTCCCTGAAATACAGAAAAGCAAACTCTTGTCGTAGATATCTAATTCCATTTTGTCCTTGTTCTTTCGTACCCTTCAAATTGCTTACATAATCACCATTGACTCGACCCGCCTCCCCTAGTCAAAGTGAATCCGCCACAGCTCGCGGGGACAGTTATCCTTGTAGCCGGTGCGCGTGTGGAGCGTGGCCGTGTTGTCGTTGACCAGCCAGTCGCCGACGTTCCAGGTGAAGCGCAGACACACGCGGTAGTCGTACAGCAGCTTGGTCACGACGCCGACAATCTCGGGGCTGTCGTTGTTCAGGGTGACGACACAGGTCGAGTACTGGGTCTTAGTCTCGTCCCAGGGCTCGTGCCAGCGCAAACACGGCGTATTGGTGACGGGGTGGCGCACGACGAGCGGCAGGTCGTCCAGCTTGGCGTCCCAGAACCCGTCATTGTCCATGTTCCAGCGGATCTTTTCCAGGCGCTCGACGCTGTACGGCTGGCGCAGGTGCTTGAAGAAGAGCGCGGACGAGGAAAAGAGCGTGTAGCCGGTGCCGGGCGGCGCAACAGCGGGCGCGGTGAAGAACTGGAAGCCGGGCGGCGCCTGGACGCGGACAGTCTCTCCTGTGGTCTCGTCGACGCGGTCTTGGAACTTGAACATGCCGTCAAAGTGCATCGGCATGGCCTCGTTGGACGTGACGTTGTTGCCCATCTTGGACCGGTCGCCGGCGTCCTTTACCTTTTGGATGTTGCCAAAGGTCCAGGGCAGGACCGTGCCGGCCTCGTGGGCCTTGTCGAGGTAGACCTGCTCGTCCAGGGTGTCGGCGAAGCCGCGGAGGACGATGGGGGACATGGTCACGCTCAGGGCGCGGACCTTTTGCATGGGGATAAGCCGGGCAGAGGGCGGCCGGGCGGCGGCGAGGGACGACGAGCCGGCGCCGCTGACCGGCCGGACGACGAGGCCGCAGGGGTACATGGGCTCGAACTCGACGTCGAGGCCGGCGTCGGTCCAGTCAAAGAGCGGCGACCGCTCGCGCAAATAGTACGGGCGGCCGAGCCGATAGACGCGCTCAAACGAGCGGCCGGCCGGCTGCTGGACGCCTTCGAACTCGGACACGGGCCCGGTCGAGAAGCTGCCGTCGAGGTGCAGGGCCAGGCTGGCGTGCCAGGGCGTAGGCCCAAAGGCGCCGGCCGGCTGGGGGATCAGGTTGACGGGGAACTTGGTCGCGGCCACGGTCGGGTGGATCGACAGGCGGACGCAGTCGCCGTAGGTGTCGCGGATGCCGGCGGCAAAGGCGGCGCCGCGGGCGATCATGCGCTTGGCGATGGCGCCGACGACCTTTTGGGCGCGCTTGGCCGTGAGCGCGTCGCCGGTGGCGGTGTCGACGCGCAGCCGCGGCTGGTGCTCCAGGTCGCGGCGCAGGAAGCGCAGGTAGCCCTGGTATGTCAGGCAGGTGTCGGTGTCCTCGCGGATGGCGCGGTCGGGGTCGAAGCCGGCCGGCGTGTAGCGGGCGACGAGCTCGCGGCGGGTGCAGGCGGCGTGGGTGAGGAACTGGATGCGCAGCTCGGCCGCCGAGAGGGGAGAGGTTGGAGAGTTGTCGCCGGCATCGTCGTGGACGGGGCTCTCGTATCGGTGCAGACCGGTGCCGCGAGCCCGGTGGTGGGCCACTTCGAGGAGGTCGGTCAGGCGCAGGAACCGGAGGCTGGGCAGCTGCTTGTTGCGGGCCAGCTCGCGGAGAGACTCTCCATAGTTCCAGACGTCGAGGTCGTCGATGTCGAGGAGGTCTGCATGGGTGTGAGAAGGAATTGAGAGCAGGAGTAGAGAGACAGGACATCAGAAAGAGACAAACGCACCATTGTATACCAGACCGTCTGAGGTGATGTAGCAAATGGCTCCCGGTGCATACACGTCCCGGATCGCGTCGCAGAGGCTCTGCAGGTTGGCCAGCGCCAGCTCCTCGCCCAGATCCGGCAGCCCGCCCAATACCTTGTTCTGCCGGTTGGGCGACTTGAAGGGGAAGGCCGGCAGGACCATCCTGATCGGCTCGTTGGACCGCAGTGAGTCAATGACCTTGGGTCGGAAAAGACTCTTGGCCTGGTACGGCTGGTTGTCGTACTCCTTTTCACGTGTGCCATAGCTGGCGACAATGTCTAGGATCTGGTTGGCCGTCTTGATGAGCTGTAGGTCGTCCACGGCATCGACAATGTCTTTGACAGTGTCTTTGACGGTGTCTTTTGTCCCGTCCGTTCCAATCTTCTTGTTCTTCTTTGTGCCATTGCTGTCCTTCTTTCCGTTTGTGGCCTTGCCGTTGGCACCGGTCTCAACTATCTCGGTGACCACAGCGACAGGAAGAGTCTTGCCCTTGAGGACGGGCAACGGCTCCTGAGAAACGTCGATCTGAGACGGCATGATGATAGTGAAATAGACTAGAAGTAGAATCAAATAGTAGAGATGATGGTCGCTTAGCAAGTCAGATGTTCATACGCTGCGAGCATCATCATTTCGTGTCTACAACTCTAGTCTTTTATATTCATCGACTGCTCCTTCAGAATCATCGTCTGAAAATAGTATTTGCCATGGCTGTGCAGCAAACGAGCAGAGTTCCAGCCTCTGCTTGCTTTTGCCTCCTTCTCTTGTTCACTTACGGAATGCCCATGTCATCAGGTTGGCGGAATGGCCTAAGACCGGCTAATCGTCCTGTCAGCAGGAGGGCTCTGACGGTTGTGTATAGTTGTCTCTAAGCCTCCTGTCCTGGACTTTAGCCGAACTAGTTAGCGGGTCATGGTCAAGGCCGCTATGGCTAGAGGCTGCGGTTGGCTCGCGTCCCGCGTGAGCGTCTACAAGCCAGCAGTCGCGGCTGTCGCTCTACCATGTGGTGGAAACGGCGGAAGAGTACAATCCGTCTGTACTTTCTGTGGGCACGACATGATGTTGGAGTGGATCCTGCAGCAGCCCCACCACATGACGGTCCCATGCAGCTGCAGGTTTGGTCAGCATGCGTGAGCGTTGAAATGGCATATGCTTATGTCCAGCAGACAATGTTATACTCCTGACTTCCTTCATGCCCCTCTTTCTCGTCCGCCAGCTTTCTCTCCTCCCATCCAGCACTTTCAGTCTAGCACAGCGTCACCATGTCTTCCACGACTTCCGGACCCAGTGAGTTGCCTTTGTCAGGTGATCTGTTCTTGTTCTTCTCCTTTCTGTTCTAACTTTGCATTTTCTCTTCCCCTTCTTCCGCCGTCATCCACAGCCCCGAGCCTGCTCTCCCTTTCCTTCACCGACAAGGTGATCACCCGTAGCCTCCAGTCTTGCGTCAGCAAGGCCGGCTCTGTCCGTCCGGCCAACCGTCCGTACTTTGTCCGATATGCATCGTACGCCGTCGAGCTGCTCGAGTTCCGCCTCAACGCTTCGGACCAGTCCTGGTTTCCGCTCCTCAGCAAGTACAACCAGCAGCTCGGCGATCAGGCCGCCGCTCACGGACAGCTGCGGCAAGCAACAACGCAGGCCCTGCAAGAGCTGCAACGGGAACAGAGCTCGCTGACGCGTGACGATGCCGACAAGAGCTCATCGGCCCTCGTCCACGTTCTGTCGAACCTGTGGAAAGAAGCCGAGCCTGTGCTGAACAATGAGTCGGCCTTGATCAACAGCATCGGCCCCACGGTCTCGGCGGCAGACGCTGCACGGCTCGAGAGCGAGGACAAGCAGCGACGGCTGGCCCTGATGAAAAAGGACGGCCACCTCTGGTGTGCTTCGTTTCTGATGCGGGCACTGACACCGGCCGAGCGAGAGCACTTCCCACCGGGTGTGCCGAATATGGCCAAGTCGGCCATGCTGATGGCGGGCAACTGGCAGTATAGCAGGTGCGTATTGAAAGGACAGGTTTCTTTCTCTCATACTAACAGATGCAGGGAGTTTAAATTTGCGCCAGATATGTAATAAGTGCATTTCCAGACAATGCTTGTAAAATACCAAGAAATAAAGAATCAAACTATGAAACAGCCCAGAGTAGAGAAGAAACGATGCCAGTGATTGTTCATGCTGTAATGCACAATCCGTCTTTTTGTATTACCTTGTTACCGATGGAATTTTCTAATGCCCAAAAACGAAGCGGGAGAATGCGCCAACTCACGCCTTTCTCCTACACCCGCCAACTTATTTACCCCCGGAAGAGACGCTCACGCTAGAAGTGTCAGTAAATTTGAAGCCCCGATAAGAGCATGATCGAAAAGACTCACCTTCATTGCACACGAACACAGTACGGTCACGGCGCCGGCCGTCAGGACCAATATATACGTCCGGCTCATGGCATCGATGATGACCTGCAACACCTTTTCTGACTGGACGGAATCAAGGGAGTCCAGCAGCGAGCTGCTCGTGCCGGCGATCAGATCGCGGATCGCACTCGCCGGCTGGTCGGGTAGGAGGGGCGTCAGGTTGGCCACGGCCACGTTCTGGAACACGGTGCCGGAAATGGCCAGCGAGAGGGTGATGCCGAGGTACTGGGCAAACGAGATGAAGCCGGCCGCGTCGGCCACACGGCTGGCCGCGACCTTGGCCTGGGCCACGGCATACGACGCCTGGATGTAGAGGCCGGCGCCGGCACCAGTAATGGCCATGTAGCCGTAGACGCGCGAGGACGAGGTCGAGCGGTCGACGGTGTACATGAGCGCGCCACCGGTCAGCGTGAGACAGCCCCCGAGCAGGAACCAGGGCATGTAGTAGCCCGACTTGGTCATGAAGGCGCCGCTGAGCAGGCCGCAGAAGACCATGACCATGATAAAGGGCAGCAGGCGGACGCCGGCATCGAGGGCGCCATCGCCGCGGACAAACTGGAAGAAGAGCGGGATGAAATAGGTCGGGACAAAGACGCAGGTGGCGGCCGAGGCCATGCAGATAAACAGCAGGTGCATGTCGTACATGTGCAGAAAGTCGCAGGGGAAGAGGCGGTCCTCCTTGGTGGTGAAGAGGGCCAGCTTCTGCTGGACGCAAAAGGCGATGAAGACGACGCCGGAAACGACCCAGAGGGCGATTTCCTGGCCGCTGCTCCAGGCGTAGATGGTGCCGCCAAAGTCGATGACCATGACGAGCGGAGTGAGGAAGCCGATGTTGAGGATGGTGCCGACGTAGTCAATGTGACGGATACGCGTCGCCACCGGCACGCCCTTTTGGGGGTCGCTGTTGGGGAGGAGGAAGAGAAAGGCCGGCGCAAAGAGACCGCCGATGCAGACTATTATGTAAGCAAGATGACGGCAGGCAAACAGACATACAGGCACACAAGCAGAACACGCACGGTTAATGTAAAACGACCAGCGCCACGTCGTGTGTACGTTCTCGGCAAAGGCACCGCCGACAATCGGGCCCAGGACCGTGCCGGCGCCCCAGGTGAAGCCGGTCGAGGCCATGTAGATGGGCCGCTCCCGCAGCGACGTCGTCAGCGAGAGCAGCGACAGGCAGCCGACGTACATGCCGGCACCGCCCACGCCGGCGAGCGCGCGGCCGCCGATCATGGCGTTCATCGTCGGCGCCGCACCGCACACGGCACTGCCGACCTCGAAGATGAGCGTGGCCAGGACGTAGGACCACTTGACGCTGAAGATGCCCATGATCTTGCCCCAGACAATAATGGTGGCGAGCGTGCCCAGCACAAAGGCCACGCCCAGCCAGCCGAGCTTCTCGACGCTGCCGAGGCTCTCGACAATGGCCGGCTGGATCTCGGCCACGATGCTGTTGTCGAGCGAGAAGAGAAAGGTCGACGCCATCATGGTGGTGACGATAATGATCCACTAGCCTGTCAGGGGTGCAACCAAGCGGGCAGAGGACACGGACAGCACAGAAACGTACAATGGGCTTGGATACGCGGGCCTGCACGTCCACGACCGGCCGGTCGTTCAGGCCCTCCTCCTCGACCACCGTCGGTACGTCGGCCTGGCGCATCTCCGAGTCGGTCGTGCCGTCAACGACCGAAGTGACCGCGTCGGGTGAGTCCGAACCGGCGCCAGATTTTTTTTCAAAAAACATGTTGGGGGGCCGTACAAGGGACGATGCAGAAAATTGGTGATGACGAAAAAGAATGAAGAGACAGGAGGAGAAGAAAACGGCGAGGAGAGAATAAAAAGAGCCAAGAACGAAACAATGAGCAAGTTTTCTTACAATCCGAAATTGGCGATATGCCAAGCTTGGGTCCGATTGGAAATTACCTTCTCACGTACACCGTATCCTATGCATAGACGGCTGCTTCCCCAAACAGATCGACAGGCAGCAAAAATAACCGCACACAGAATACGCGTCTTCCCCGTCTACCTTGCCAGGCAGCCATGAAGTGGACGAAGAGGTCACGGAAATGGACCATAAAACCACACGGGACCCGGAATGCTGACAGCCGCTGCTGGCGGCTTGCCATCGACAGCGCTGCTTTCCTGGTGTGGGCTTGCGGCCAGACGGATCATACGGCCGAGACGACGGGGTGGAGACGGAAATGGTATAAGATCCGACCGCACTAATGCAGGTGCTGTCAGCATCGGGTCAGCAAGGGCTGTCAGCAAGGAGGTGTGTGTGGGGCCGATGGAGACGGCAGACAACACTAACCAAACCGGGAGGACGCCACATGAGCTTAATCTCAACGCCAAAGCGAAACGTCTCTGCACGGGGCAATGCCCCCTTTCCCCGGGAAGATATCGTCTTTTGTAGAAAGGCTCCGCCGCGATGCCGTTACTTGATTTCATACAGAACTGCCGCTTTAGCTAATCATACCGTTCTCTGACGTTAGTGATGACTGCTGCTTATTAGTGCGAGGAGGAAGATGCCAGTCGAGAGGCCGTCCGTCTGTGGAATACGGGAGGAGTATGGATAGCTTCAGTTTCTATGACCATTTAGCCGATGCCGTGTTGTGTATTTGAAGAATAATGATGGCCACTGATCAGTTGGTCGAAACCGGATGCTATACCTTCCATTTTAGCACCTGTTCAATCGCCTTCTGTTCTTCCTCCTGCCATGATCTTTTTTCTTCTCGCCGGCCTTGCTGCCGTTGCCGGCCTCCTCTGGAGCCTCATCCGCATCCCCTCGGACATGCCCCGCAACATCCCCTCTGTGCCCATCTACGTGTCCCTCATCGGCCTGTGGAGCAACATGGGCCAGGACGAGATCTACAAGCGCTGGTTGCGCGAGCCGCTCGAACAGTACGGCGCCGTCAAGATCTTCTTTGCCGGCCGCTGGAACGTCCTCGTCACCCGCCCCGACCTGCTGACCGACATGTTCCGCAACGAGGACGTCTATGCCAAGGCCGGCAGCCAAAAAAAAATTCCCTGGAGCGTCATAGCCACGCTGGTCGGCGACAACGTCATCAACTCGCACGGCCACACCTGGCGGCTCTACACGTCCGTCGTCAAGGCCGGCATCCAGAAGCAGGACTTCCAGCTGGAGCCCATCCTGGCCAAGACCCGCACGTTTGTGTCGCTCCTCCTGCAGGAACAGGAGCGCCTCGGGTCCGCCACCGGCGTCACGGTCAACGGCCTGATCCAGCGCTGGGCCATTGCCATCATGGGCGAGAGCTTCCTGGACATTGACTTTGGCTGTCTCGAGCAGGCCGGCCAGCGGATCGAGGAGCTGCAGTCCATCATCAAGCGCGTGCTCTTCCACCCGCTCTTCTTCAACTTCCCGCTCCTCGATAAGCTGCCCTGGCTCTTTACCTCGCGCAAGTACGCCTATGCCATTGTGCGCGAGTTTGAGGAGCTGCTGGTCGAGCTGGTCGCCAACCGGCCGCGGAAGCGGTGCCGGCAAGACGCCGGACCGTCGGACAAAAAAGGCCAGTCCGGCGACCAGTCTGGCGACCTCGTCATACACCACCTCGAGCGAGCCCTCGCCGACGGCGTCATCAACGACGCGCAATTCCGCGCCAACCTCAAGATTATCTTTCTGACCGCCCACGAAAACGTCCAGCAGCTGATGAGCTCCGTCTTCTGGGAGCTCGGCACCAACACCGTCGTGCAAGACCGCCTCCGCGCCGAGATCCTGGCCACCGGCGTCACCGATCCCACCGAGCAGCTGCTCGGCGATATGCCCTACCTGACGACTGTCGTCTACGAGATGCTCCGCCTCTACCCGCCCGTCTCGCAGCTGATCAATCGCGTCACCGTGGGTCCAGCCCGCCTCGCCGGCCAGATTGCCGTTCCCAACCACACCTGGGTCGGCTGGAACGCGTATGGCGTCCAGACTGACGCTGGCATCTGGGGGCCCGATGCCCTCCAATTTGTGCCGGAGCGCTGGGGCGACAACATCAAGGACATCCAGGCAAAATACCGCCGCGAACAGGTCCGCGGCCGCTATATCCCGTTTAATGCACACACACGCAAATGTCTCGGCAGCAGCTTTGCGCTTCTGGAAACCAAGGTGGCCCTCTTTGAGCTCGTGCGACGCGTTCAGTGGACGGTCGACCCGACATACGAGTTCAAGCTGACGTCGGTGAGTTGTGTCCTCCAGTGCAGAACGATGCCATTTGCATCAACATATGCTGACTAATCAGGGCGGCATTCTCGCGCCGCTTCGGTGCCGAGTGATTCTCAAGGAGTTCAAGCAACAGATTGAGAAAGCGTAGGTGACGAAAGAGAGAATGGGCGAAGGGGGGCTGGGTCGGGTGATAGAAACAGAAGTAGGCAATCAGCAATTTAGGCTGCGCAAGTATCTTTTATGTATGCGCTAGAAGATCATAGATGGGCCAAAAGAGTCGTGTTCGAAGCCCATGGAACAACCTTCTATCCATCTCTCCCTACCCCATCTGTCTTCTACTGAATAGGCTAAAACTGTTGTTCTTGTTTTATTCTCCTATTCTCTCAATTTTGCTAGACTTGGAAATCAAAGACTCCTTAGAATAGAAATCTTATGTATCGTCATACATCCACCTGCTCCAAGGTTACCTACTTCTTGTTTACATGCACATGCACCTGCTTCGCCGGCGCCCTCCCCTCGCGGTACCCATCCCACACAGCATTGATCCGCGCCACATCCAGCCCTTCGATCACGTCCCAGTCCAGTGCCTTGACCTGCCCGCTTGCCAGCCACCCCGGCAGTGCACCCCAAAACTGCCGTGCCAGTGCCGGTGCATTCTGTGATGAGCCGGCCGAGAAGACCTTGTCGAAGCCGGCCCCTTTCTCAAGCGCTTCCGGCGTCTCCCCTGGACAGAGTGTGGCCATCCGGCCGCGCTTCGAATTGGACAGACAGCTGACGCCGAGCGTGTGCTCGTGGTTGTAGGCATCGACGACATACCGGCAGTCATCGCCGACAATGGCGCGGATATTGGCAAGCACAGTCGTCTCGTCCCCGCGACGGTCAACCACATGGGTGGCCCCATAGGTCTTCAGGAGAGCGTCCCGGTGGGAGGGACCGGCGACGGCGACAATCGTGTCAAAGAGGCCGGACAGGCGTGCAAACTGGACGGCATAGCGGCCGCAGTTGGACCCGGCCCCGATGACGACAATGGATCCGCGCGTAGGCTTGACGGCCGGTGGAAAGGGTGGCGGAAGACCGAGAGCTGGCTCGTTGAAGAGCGCCCAGAAAGCGGCCACGGCATTACAGGGCAGGCTGGCCCCGTGGTCAGCCGTCAGGCCGGGTGGCACACGTGCGACAGTGTACGCATCGAGGAGACAGAACGCCTGGAGACCTGCCTGGTCGGCCGACTGCTTGCCGTGGTTAGTCTGGCCAAAGACGAGGTCACCAGGCTGGAGGTCGACGCCGTCATTGTCGGCACCGAGCGCGACGACGGTGCCGGCAATGTCGTTGCCAAGAACCATGGGCAGGTTGGCGGGGTTGACAAAGAGGCCGATGTCGCGAGCTCGGAAGTCATAGGGGTTTACTGGCGAGTGTGTTAGGCGGTACCGTCAAGGCTCACGACAGACGTACTTACATCCCACAGAAACGACCTTGACGAGGATCTCGCCCGACCCTGGCGTCGGTACCGGGCGGCGAATAAGCTCGGCTGGGGAGCCAAAAGTTGTGACGGCAATCGCGTCCATTTCCGAGTCTACGACGGAGCCCATTTTGTCGCGAATATGCGGATTCTCCAAAGCAGCTGGCAGATTCCGTTTTGGAACGTCCTGAGACTCGACAGCTAAGTACTAAAAGAGAGGCAGGCTGTAGCCATTTGCAGGGCACTTACTAGTACGTTGTAAGGTACCATGCACCGCACTATGAGACATATCAGATCGCGTCTACTCTGTCTGACACACGCATAAGCATGAGCACACATTGTCATACACTTCCACTGCACTGTGTGCTTTGTACCCACTCCATTATGCCGGCCATGCACAGCATTCAGCCTCACCCCGTCATAAAACGCCAAAAGCTGACCCCGCTGACAGTGCCTGCAGGTACTTCTTACACTGGTGTAATGAGATTGTGCAGATGCAGACGTAAACGTACAAGCTCTCTGCACTCCAGACGTGTACGGCTGATCAAAATTGGGTCCGATGACTTTTATCTTACTCTGTTAATGCAAATGAGAGGAGATCCAGGACATTCAAAACACACAACAAGAAACACTCCAAAGCCAGTAGTTCTTCTGTCCTATAGTCCTCCCCGAAGGCTCTTGCCCCTCATGCAATAGTGATCCGCGAACTCAACGACAGTCCATAGGCAATCGTCGCAAACAGCCCAATCAGATTCAGATGAATGCTCATCGCATGGTTGATCGAAAACGCCCGCTTCGCCCGGTACATGTCCGTTGTCAGCTTGTCCCGCGGCAGATCTACGCTCGACGCCAGCTTGAGGTTGTCGTGCGTCTCCTGGTGGTTGCGCTGGCTGAGTGCGGAAATGGTGCGAGGCCCAAAGATAAGCAGGTTCAGGAGACTCATGCCGAGGGAGACGCTGAGGAAGACGAGGTCACGGCGGTTGGGCGATCCGGCAGCCATGAGGCCGACCACCGATCCGGCCGGGTAGGTCAGGGCCGTGGCAAGGGTCAGGGCCGTCTCAGCGCCAAAGTAGGCGGGAAAGACCTTTTTCTGGAGGGACATGAACTGGGGACGGGGCAGGTAGACGTAGGCGAGTTTGGTCATGACAAAGGTCTGAGCGTGAGCAAGAGACAGCAATCAAGCCATACAGGCAGAAAAGGCCTTACCTGGTACAGCTGTGTGCCGATCAGGGCCCCCCAAGAGAGGAGATGGTAGCTGCCGAGGCCGGACAATGTACTGAATATAGAAGCCATGGCTCTTGTTTGAGGACAGTGCAGATGGTTATGCAGGCAAACGTTTGGTTGTTCTGACATTCCTCTTTTGGCGGATTTTCCCACTGAATTTCACATTATTTGTACCGGGGCAATTCGCTGCAGCCTAAAAGGTCCCACGTCAGGACCGTTCGATGGTCGCAGAGCTCTCAGCCCGAGGCAATCCGTTGTCTTCTGCGGTCATGCCCTTTCTGTCTGCAGTGTTTTGCGTGTGCTTTTGTTGCCTGATTGCAGCGGAGACCCCCAGAAAAGGCACCTTGCTAGTGCCGGACGCTAATGCACGGCGTGTCAGCAAAGAATCCACTAGCCCTTTCTGGTACAAGCGTTGACCCTCTCCTGCGCCCCACAACCTAACGTGCAACGTCAACGATCGCGCCCTGCTATTCCCGGAAACTTGCTCATCGCGAACAACAAAAAAGTCCTTGTGCGGGTTTCATCGTGCTTTCGGCGTCACGCGTTCTTGATGGCTTCTGCCTATCCGACTCCGACGATAGCTTCTTTTTGATCGCTCCATTTGCCTTTTCCGCATTCGGTTTTGCTTGTCTTGATATCATCCATTCTCACCTTTCATCATGCGCGGTTACCAGAGAGTAGCGACTACAGATGACGGTGCCGGTGTCCCGTCCGAGTCTCTCGACGGCGACATCCCTCTTCAGGATCGCTCTGCTTCCGAAAGTATTCCCTCATCGCCGCCGCCGCCCTTTTCCTCGATACACGATGGCCGGAAAGCTTCCGTATGTCCTCTCAAGCACATCCTTCATCCTCCAATCCCGCTGACAAACAGGTCTACCGGCTGCTGCCTTTCTTTTTCCTCTCCAGCCTCGCCTGGGGCATTACCATGGTACCTCGCGTCAACGTGCTGGTATCGTTGATCTGTCAGCAAATGGTGAACAATGGCACTTTGGGCAGCGCATCTAATATGCGACGACACGAAATGGACATGGGCACCGGATCAGAAGATCAGCCCGGCCCCGACTCTTCTTCCGGCTCCCACAACAGCTCCTCCCCCGGCTCCAATGTCTGCTCCGCTCCCCAAGTCCTCGCCGGCGTCGCCTTCCTCTCCACTTATCGCGACCTCATCACCGGCATCCTCGGGGCTGTCATGAGTTTTTATCTCGGCAAACTCAGCGACCGCATTGGCCGCGTGAAAGTCATGGCTCTCAACGGACATGGACTGCTCGCCGGCGAGCTCATCTTCTTACTGGTTATTGCTTTTCCCCGTACCATCGACTACCGCTGGCTCTTCTTGTCTTTTGCCGTCGACGGTCTGTCGGGCTCCTTTCCCCTTCTCATGGCCAGTACGGCTTCATACGTGACCGACACAACGACAGACCACGACCGCATCGTCGCCATGGGATGGCTGCAGAGCGGCATGTTTCTCGGCATGGCCTTGGGCCCAGCACTCGGCACGGCCCTGAGCCAACTGACGCCCGACCGACCGGCCGCGATCTTCCTGTGGGCCCTCATCTGCCACATTGTCGGGCTGTTGTGTCTGCTGCTGTTGCCAGAGTCGCGAAAGGATGTGCATGACGTCAAGGTGGCGCGGACCGACGCCGAGTTCGACGAGCTAGACCACAGCACACACAACCATCGCGACCATCATCACCACATGTATCTCGACCAAGCACGAGGTCACGATCAAGGCCACGACCATGGCCACAGCCACGGTCACCTTGCCCCCTCTCCCGGACAGTCGCTCGGCTCCTTTCTCCGGTCTACGCTTTCGCTGGCCGCTGTCGATGCCCTCTTCGATCCGAGCTCTGATCAGGCCACCGTCCGTCGCCACCGCCGCAACCTCATCCTGCTGCTTGCCGCCACGGCTATCATGTTTGGCTGCTCCGTCGGCAGCATGGATGTGCTGATGCTCTACCCACAGGCGCAGTTCCAGTGGAACATGATGACGACGGGCAACTTTATCTCGATTGTCAACATTTTCCGGACCGTGTCGTCGACGCTCTTTCTGCGCCTATTAATGAGCTTCTTCACCGGCAGGTTCCGGGGTGCTTTCGCCAACAAGGCCAACCTCGACGCTCCGAATGGTCCACCAGGCGCTCAAACCGTAGAGGCTGCCCAGGCTGCCCAGCTCCCCCTGCTCCGGCTGGCCCTGTTCTCTGACTTGCTGGGATACATTGGCTTTGGCTTGGCGCCGTCGGGCTTCTTTTTCACGGCCGCCGGCGTGCTATCGTCGCTTAGTGCATTAGGCGTGTCGGCCAGCCAGGCAGCCATGACCATGCTGGTGTCTCCGGAGCACGTTGGCAAGCTGATGGGCACGGTTGGGTCAGTGCAGGCGCTGACTCGGCTGGTAGCACCGCCGGTTGTGACGCTGGTGTATGGGTGGACCGTGTCGATGTTGCCGCAGGCTGTATTTTTTGGTCTGGCGGCAGCCACTGGCGTTGGAGTGGTGATGACATATATGTTGAGGATGTAGGGCTTCCATTGAGTACATAGTTTGCATTGTATGGGACAGAAATTTGGACTAGATGATGTATAGAGTTGGCTTTTTCCGGATTTTAGGGTTGAAAGAGTATACATTAAGAACGAGCAAATTATGCCACAAGTAATTCGTATCATGTTCTATCTCATTTGGCAACGGCTGCTTGGATCTTCCAGTAGATGATCATGGCAACGATGCGAATCGTTTTGAAGAAGCCAGTAACCGCCGAAAGACAGCGGCTCCTGGGGCAGTTAGTGTCTGAGAGGACAGTAGCATTTCGTGGTAGAAAGGAGTCACTCACCATGGTGACGGCCACAGATCCTCGGGCAGAGGCTCCATCATCAACGAAGCGATAAACATGCCAAACCCGGGCGCCTTGTTGAGCATGCGGAAGAAGTCATCGCGCTCGGCCACAATCTTGGGATCAGTCGAGTGGATGCGCTTCTTGCCGTCAATCGTCTGCTTCTGGACGCGCTCGATAAAGTCCTTGCGGCGGATGTGCGCGTACTGGTCCAGCAGTGTCTGCCAGCGGCCAGACTGGCTGTACTCGGGGGAGATGGCCAGGGGGAGGACACGCGTGAGGACGGCCACGTCGACGAGGCCGGTGGTGAGGCCCATGGCTGTAAGGGGGTTGTTTAACTGTAGAGAAAACGTGAGCAATTTGCCTTTTTTTTTTTTCTCCTCTTCCTCTGTCCGTTCCTTACATGCGCTGCATCGCCACAAAAGACGACCCGCCCCGACCGAAAGGACCGGATGACCTTTTCGTGTGCCCAGTACGGGCTGATGGCATCGATGTGGTAGGACGACGGCGACAGGGGCCGCGGTCCCGGCAGCAGCCTCTCGACCTTGGCCGTTACGTGGGCGTCCACCTCGTCCGGCGGCAGGTCCGGCGGGATGCCCATGGCGACGCGCCACAGGCCCTCGTCGACGCGGCCGGCGCGCACGATGACGGCCCAGTCCTCGGGGTCGACGACGTGGTTGGCGGCCGGATAGCCGTGAGCGGCAAAGTCGTAGTGCATGTTGACGGCCACGAAGCGCCAGTCCTTCCAGGTGAAGCCGTCCAGGGGAATGGCCAGGCCGTGGCGGACGGCCGAGCTGGCGCCGTCGCAGGCCGCCAAGAAGGGGGCCGACGCCGTCGAGGTGGACGCGGAACCCGTCGAGGCCATCTCGACGTGGACCCGATGGCCGTCCTCCTTGTGCGCCACATAGCGCGTGCGGTACCGCAGCTCAAAGTACGGCGCGGCCGGGCCCTCCTGTGCGTGCCGCCGCAGGATGGCGCACAGCTTGGCCTGGCTGAGCTGGACGCCGTAGTCGATGCCGCCGGCGGGAGCGCGGCCGGGCGGAATGCGAGCCAGGACGCGGTCGCTGCCACAGGCGGGCGTGCGGAAGCAGAGGCCCTCGGTGTTCTTGTAGCCGGCAGCGACAACGTCGTCGAGGATGCCGACCTTGGCAAACTCGTGCAGGACAATGGGATAGTTCCTGGGGGCGGTTAGCGAGCAGCCGAGGATCCATGGCCGCAAGCGGAATATAGAAAGAGAATACGAGGACAGAAAGTTACATTAGCGCCTTGGGACTGTCTGGAATATCGGCTGCCTGCTCTATGACGAGCACGCGCTTCTTCTTCAGGGCCAGGCTCAGCCCGAGAAAGAGACCGACCGGGCCGCCGCCCACAATGATGAGGTCAAACGTGTCGGCCATTGGAGTGAGGACGGGCTGCAAGAGGGAAGATAGGGCCGAGTGCAGAGTGCTGATTGGTTCGGCACAAACTTTCCTGACCTAATGAAACGCAAACAAAATACGGTGGATAAATACAGAAACGGGCAGCAACTTTTACTGGCCCACAATGTTAGACGAATCCGTCCAAAACGGCATGTTGCATACCACAACGTACGCTCCCATTGCCTCTCGTGGATACCATCCTGTCTTCATGGCTGCATTGGCTGACCTGACATGCACTGTCAGCATGTATGCAGGGCCTGTCGGCTCCGTCAGCGGTCTTAGCTTGGCTGTTTTAGTGCAGGTTTAGCGGCAGGCTAAGCAAATGGCCCGTGCTGGAGAACGCGCCAGGCGGCGATCGGCGCGGCCAATCGAGTGACGCCTGCTAGCCCACGAACCTCGTCGATCAGCAACAGCTCCAAAAACATCCACGGCCTTACGACATAATCACCAGGCACCCACGCAAGACGCCCACGACAACATTGTGAGCATGTTTATTGCATTAGAGTCGCAGATGCAGATGGATTGCTGACTGAACATTGGCTTTTTTTGTTTCCAAAACGAATAGCGGCGGCAAAACATATCAAATTTAAAAATGGAAATGAAACAGGTCCGGGCGATGCATGACGTTAAAAAGATGCTTGCCAACTCGCTCTTCTCCGTTACAGGCCCCATTGTAAAGGCGAAGAAGGAAAATGTCGCAGGTATATGGCGATATAAAATCATAATATAAAACGCTGTTCTTCCCAGTTCCCCGGCTATGACCTCGTTCTTACTTATCCCTCTTCTTCAGCCATACCTTGGCGCCACCATGGGATAGGCCATTTCGTGTGCAAGACCAAGTCCACGACCGGGGTGCAGATACACGCCTGGCACAGGTACCAGAGCGTATTGCTGGAAAGCACCATTGGGGTTCATCATGGATGACACGCCACCTGTTTGCATCGCTGCTTATGGAAACTGTCAGCATACGACTCCCACTCTCAAGCACGAGCTCAGGTCAGCCTTACCTCCCGACATTGAATAATCCAGGTGTGGAGACGGTGCAGTGGCGTATCCGTGATGCGACGTGTGGTGAGAAAACGAAGATGGCCCAAACATGGGAACGCTCGCCATGGCCGGCCGGGTGGTTGTGCAATGTGCCGGTGGTGGAGGTGCGACGGTGGGGGGAGGTGGCGATGGTAATGGCTTGTCGCAGGATGGGCAGTGGCCGCCGCCGCCGCCGCCGCCTCCGTGACTCCCATGGCCGTGTGCACCATGACCACCGTGGCCATGGCTGTGGCCATGGTCATGTCCGCCGTGCCCAAACATGGCTGGCCCATGCCAGTCCTGCATGCCGCCAAACATGCCCATACTCGCTGGCCATGGCTGGCCATGAGCATGGGCCTGTACCTGAGCCTGTACCTGTGCCTGTGCCTGTGCTTGTGCCTGGCTGAACATGGCCGACGCGAACTTGCCACAGTCGCAGCAGCAGCCGTCTGGGGCGGACATTCCCACCCTGCTGGCAGCTTGTGACATCGGGTGCGAGTGTTGTTGCTGCGGGGTCGGCGCACAATTGCCGCCCACCAGAGTCGGGGAAGCCGCCGCTGGTGTGGCCCAGTCCATGGGGGTCGTAGTGCCGGTCGCTGCAGCCGCGCCGAGGTAGTCGATAGGTGTGCTGAACATGTTGAGGCTGGCTGTACCAGGTGTAGCCGCGCCGGAGAGGAGGAGATTGTCGAATGAGTTTGCGTGTGTGGCGGTCGATGACATGAGGTCGGCCTGGGCGGCCACGGCAGCCGCCGCCGCCGCGGTGGCAGTAAAGGAGGAGGACGCTTCGGTCTCGTGGAAGATGTTGTCGACAACTTGCTGCTCGAGGGAGGAGACGTACGCCTTGACGCGATTTCCTGTAGCCCGGTGGTGAGAAGAGGCGCGACGCGCTAGAGAAAGACGCTTCACACGGGAGGCAACAGAGACTCACTGTGGTTGCGCTGTGCGCGCCGGTTCTGCTGTCGCCGTCGCTCAGTGCGATCGGCCACGTCCGTGTCGTCGTCTTCCATATGCTGCCACGTTCCGGACCGCCTTGGCGGAGCAGCGGCGCTGCCGGAGGGCGCCGTGGTGGCGGCCGTTGGAAGAGGAGTCGTAGCATACGTAGTCGTGCCGGTGGATATCGCAGCGGCCGAGCCGTCTGTAACGGCCTGCCCGGCGTTCATGGTGGCCATCATGATGACGGCCAACAGAAGCAGGAGACAATTGTGTGCGTTGCGGGCGACTGGCTGCTGAGCCAGGATGGACAAGTACGAAGCTCAGAAATGTGTCGCTTGGCGATAAGAACAGAAACAAGCACAAGTTGAAGGGCGGGGAGAAAAGGAAGTCTTGTCGGACGAGCTCTTCTTAAGGTCTGTAGTGGTTCATGCTGTCCGGCCTCAGGATTCAAGACACCGTCAGCCACACGCTGCGACGCTGCTTCACAGTTAGCTTAGTCATGTCTTCTGGAGATGCCATTGGCTGGTCGGAGAAGAATCCTAAGACGCTAAGCCGCTATTTTATCGATTTTCTTCCCCGGCGCAGGGCTGTGAGCTAAGATACCACCTGTAAACGCCGCTCTGCGCAGCGTTGTGGCCTGACCTCTACGCGCTAGAGCATGGCCGAGCGAGTCTGTGGGGGGATTTACGGGGGATCCTTACAGGTGTTGCGTACGGAAGGTGGTCCCACCATTTGTAGTAGGGCATTCGAACACGCCGTCTCCCTCGGAAGGTACGGAGCACATCCCTAACAGCCTCTAATTGCGTATTGGTGGCATTGAGTGGACGGCTTATGTTGTCCTGCGATCTGTGTTTATTCTTATTTTACTCCGTCGGAGTTAATTGTCACTCTTCTCCGACACATTCGTCGTCGTTTTATTTCTGACCACCCATTCACTCGCAGTTTTCTATTCTGCTTTTCCTGTTCCTCCCACCTCCGTGTTGTTGTTCATGATCCTGCTTTATGCCGTGAATTTCTCCAGCAGCATCTTGCTCGGACCCCGAGCACTCTGATCAATGTAAACGTTGCACTCGTAGATTCCAGAAGCATGCAGAAGACCAGCCGTTTACAACCTGCCGCCACGTCGTAAGAGGTACCAACTGCCTGGTGCGCTACGAAAACCTTTAGGGAGCAATTGCTATGCACGGACGATTTGATTGCTTTTGTGATGCACGCAACAAACATCCACCCGGCCCATCTCGATCCTGTCGATTGGGGGAAAATGTAGAAAAAGTAAGAAAAAAAAACATATTTTGCACTATTTTTATTCGTACATACACTCTATGTCGTGATTCGAACGCAGTTTTTGATCCACTCGTTTCTCCGCTTTTCGTGCATCATCTTCCGTCATCCTCCGCTCCTCTATCTTCATCTGTCTCGTCAGCTATCGAAACTTGATTCCTCTTTCGGCCGCTGACCTACGTACGTTTGATGTACACCACAGTACGTTCTCCCTAGAATATGGGATGTAGTCACATTCGGCCTGCTTAGTGGGACGGGATGCTGGTGAGACGGCGGCAGGCAGCCGGCAGCCGGCAGCCACTGCAACTACGCTGCCACTTTTTCATATGCAGGGGGTCCACAGAGACTGTGGATAGTCTGAGGACGGGCTGAGGAACAGGAACAAAGGCTTGAGCCTAATTTGGGTTAATGGCAAGTGGCTGTATGGAAGTCTATGCAAGGCCACTGGCTGCGCTGCATCAATGCGTGACAACTGCTGGTGGCAGGTAATGCTTGTGACGGCTTGTAGACAAGAATAGACAATCACCTTCTATTGGTAGATGGTCGTTCGTACTGTTCTGCAAGCCCCTTGCTTAGAGGATGACATGCGGCAAGACAACCGGATTGTAAGCTAGGTTTGTTCAGCCAAGTAAGGTTGCATTGCAACAGGATGGCATCAAATATTACTGCTGAAAAGTTCACGCTGAAAGCTAGCTCATCTATTGAAATACCCCCACGAGTTCAAATCAGAAGGTAGAAACATAGATCGACAGTAGTAAGCAACGATGTCCTTGGAGTATTGAGAGAGTCGTGTCTTTCTTGCGGAAGAGGCCGAGAACAAAGAGGATGCTTTTCCCAGCGGTACCCAAGGTCCAGAAATGACTAGTAATATAGCCAGGCCGTAATTGGTCAAGATTTGCAGACTGTCATATTGCTAGCCTCTCCGGACGCCGCAAGACACCCTCAGTGTTGCACTCATAGGGCAGAAGAGGCAGGTGCAGCAGGGGTCGTTCCAACCGGAGTCGGTTCGTTTTGACCATAGAGCTCTCCGTATTACTCTCAGGGATTGGAGCAAACTATGGCACCAGAGAGACACACGTGTAACTAGCCCTGTTACCAAGCCTACAATACAGACGTACAAACTGAACACTTACAGTACACGTCGCATTATCACAAAGCTAGCTACGAGTGTGTGGGCGCGAGTTGTATCACACAACGTGCAGTTGTGGCTCCTTGACCGCAGAATACCACCAGATTGGCCCATGACTTGTGCATACAGATCCGGAATCAAGAAAATTTACTGGGCAGCTTTCTTTGTCAGCACATCGCACTGTCCAAACTTGCGTTTCCGTCGGTTTGATCTGGCCCTCTGAGGATCTACTAGGGCGTTCCTTGCCGCTTTACAGCCCTCTACCGCCTGCTCCTTCGATCCCTTCCCATCTGCTCCGGCACGGCCCCGCCGTGATTCTGCATCGCCTCCATAGCCCCATCGTACGACCAAAGATAGACACGCCGTTCAGATGCCATAGGATCACAGCCCTGCAATGAGACCTTGCGTGGACCAATCGCGGATAATCGCCAGTAAGCCCCCACTGCTGGCCGGTTATACGACCTATACTTTGTGCACGTCTTTTCATATATGCACGTGCTTTGGCGGGATGGCCGATATTTGGGGGCCGTATCGTCCGAATAGAGCATGACCAGGTATAACGCGAACAGGATGCTTTCTGCGCGTATGATCCTTCCGTGCACCCGCTGTTAACGGCTCTAACACTCATCCTCCTGGTACAATCAACCTTAACTCGATTATTCGACCTCATTTTCCCGCAGTATTTACATGTGGAAAGTTAACGATGGCCGCACGCTGACTTTCAGTCCAGTCGGCCGGTCCGAAAGTCTTCCCGCTCTGACACAGAACATACCCCACAGTGGCTATGCGGCAAGATAAGTGATTTGTGTACGGAGTACTCCGTACGGAGCTCAAATAAAACCGTGCACAGATAGTGCGCGATGTACTACGAAGTGCAACCATTTGTTCTATCGAATGGTTTTGTACGTGTTTATGCATATTCGCTTATGCGTCATGGCTCCTCGCTATACCGCATCAGAGCCGTGATTTATATCTTTGGGCGACTCCACTTCTTAAAAAAGAGCAAAGAGAAAGGGAGAAAGTAAAGATGCCTGTAGGTTAGCAAGACATGTGATAAACAGGGCGGAAAATAAAATTTAAATACGGAGTATGGTAGACAGAAATAGAAACTGGCGGACGTCAAAAGAGTTGTGGGGACGACAAAACTTTTGCATGCAGAACACAAGTCGGCTTTAGCCGCCCTTTGCCGGGAACAAAAAAACCTTCAGGGATACAGGGAAGCAAAGAGGCGCCGTCATGGTGTGCCTAGCTGCTGTAAAAAGCGTACCGTCGACTCGTGACTGTGCAGCGGTCCAGCGGCTGCAGAACGGAGATCCTTGTTTCGTCTTTTTGCGGCACGCAGTAATGTTTGTGAACGAATAAAACACGTGCAAATTACGTGATATTTAGAAGATGGTTGCATGGATGATAATCCTATTTTCGAGGGTGCTAACAATACGGACGGAGTAGGCTGTCTAGATATCGGGTTAGCGGGTATTACAGCCCGTGAAACTCGTCCCGCTGTTGCGATTTGGTTGACTGCCACCCAATCTTGCCCATTTTTGGCTTTCATGCTACCCTTGGCCCAGTCCACACGATCCTGATGCCACCGATTCTTGACACCTTCCCAACTTGTCCATATGTGCCGCCTGCTTTGCACGGCTCTGCCATCCTATCTCTCCTACTCTTCCTGCCGTGCCTCGTACTCCATCACCCGCTGGATGAAAGCCGCCATGTCCTGCCCAACATACTGCCGCACTACATACAGTGACGCGTCTAAGCCGCTGCTAATGCCCCCTGCCGTAACCACCGCCACCGCACCGGCCCCATACTGGCTCAGCCCGCTGTCCACAAACCGGCGCTGATTCTGTCCGCCTCCTCCCTCCACAATTGACGCTGGCTCCTTGCCTGCCTCTTTGCAGAGGGCCCGCAGACGATCCACGCCGCGGTGGTGCGTAGTCACATGGAGACCCTCTAGGATGCCTGCCGCGCCGAGGAAAAAGGCGCCCACGCAGATGGACAAGATCAGCCGAGGCTTTTTCGCCTCTGCATCGTATGCCCTAGCCGGAAGGCTGGCAAATGCCTTGACTAGTTTCATCTCTGGACTGTCGGCAGCCAGAAGTGGCGCCATCACAGCCGGTGGCGCGCCTGGTACGACGAGCATGTCGTACTGGTCCAGATTATGGAGGACAGCATCAATGGAGACGTCGGGCACAACGGTGAAGCAGTCGGCCGGGCGGACAGCAGAACTTCCGATCCGGCCAATGGTGACGCACCGAAACACGCGGTCCGGCCTGTTGGGGTTCTGGTTGGCGAGGACATGGGAAAAAACCTCGATGGGCCCGGCAAAATCGAGCACGTCGACACGGTCAAAAATGAGGACACCGACATTATACCGGCTAGAATCAGTGGCTTGAGAGCAAGCAGAGGGGACAGAGGCCATGATGGGTAACAAAATTCTTGAGAAGTTAAAAAGGTGCGGAAGTTTGATTTTGCGAATGGTTGTGTGCAATGAAGAATCTAATTGAACTTTTGATTTCTGTTCTTCAGCAAAGACGTAAGTTTTACACAACTGACACCATCTTTATCTGCGCCTCCTTCCTCCATGTCTCCGATCGCAAGGATCGTCTTGGGCCATAGCGCCCCTTGCTGACATCACTTGCATAAATCCAGTGACGCAAGCCGTCAAAAACTCATAAGCACAGTTCTTAGACTACCAGGAACCGCTTCCTTTTGCAATCCACGCGCTGAGAGTCTTACGAGCATTTTCCCCATCGGAGAGTGTGAATTTCGTGCGACCCGAACCTCTGGTCGGGATATTGTCAAAGATAGCTTTCAATGGGGGCTGAATCGGGCTCATCTTGAGAATGTTGGGATTGAGGTCTGGGTGAAAGGAGGAGCTTGGTTGAGGGTAGGACTGAAGTGTGTGAAGATGTTGTAGAAAAAAAAAGATGGTTTGAGTTTTATCTTACGTCCAGAAAAATCCTTGGATAGTTTGTACTTCTTGTCCCTGTTATTTTCTTTGCGTCTCCTAGGACATTTTGCTCAATTTTCCCTTGAGGGCTAGATATACGTAACCCCTCTATTCGTAGACTTAGCAGAAGTGTAGTGTGGCCTTCCTGCCTTCGGTTACCCAATTATGCCCTCGTGACGTTAATTTCTTCGAGTCAACGTTGGGCAGCACTTTCTTTTCTTGAGGTACATGACTCGTCAGACGAATCCTCATTTGACTTGCGTTGTTGCACCACATTGTAAACCGATATGCCCACAGTTAGACCAGAATGGCTTGAAGGCTGGCTCCACGTAAGGAGTTGTGGCCATTACCGAAATAGCAGCTACGAGAGCTGAGATGGCCTATGTATTGTTCACAAACTGCGTCTCGTCGATGCAAGTCGTCTTGGGCCAGCTGGTTGCATGATTGTTCTAGGCGTCAGTTATCTAGCGCGTTGGCAGGATTCCCAAGAAAGATCGAAATGCCTAGGCAGGCCGTTCATTGATTTACGAACAGCGGTATTATGATAAGGCTCTTGCTTGTGCCAGTTCCACTGATGAAACAGACACAGTGCAGGGCGCCGATCTTATCTTCGGCTGTGACCGTCTCCTGTGCTCTAAGTTTTGAGAAGCAGCTTAAAACGCTTCACTACAATGTATATCATGCACAGGCACCGCACCCAAGTCCCGATATATCCCCACTCATTGCAGCCACCGTGACTGTGCGTTCCATTTGCAGTAACGCATCACGGCCGCTGGGCCAAGCTGAAAGCAGGAAAACCATTCACGGTTCCCAGCTGAATCGGTTACTCCACGAACGTAAATTACACATTTGGTTTAGACCACAGTTTGCAGTTAGGGATGACGTGGCGTGCTGACTTGTGTAATATTTGCTCCAAGCGCTGTCTTTCAGCTTGATCCAGACTGTGGATACTACCTGGTCGGGGCGGGCCGAAACTACCAGCGACTCTTGAGAAAAGGGGGAGGGCTTGCATAGTCCGTACTAGGTATCATATTGTGCAAACTAGTACCGACTGCTGACTCAGTCATTGTTGCTTTAGTTGAGTTGAATTGTAGACGAAAATATGAAGACCTCTATTCTCTTGTCTTTATTCCCCTGCCTCACATACATCTATATTCGTCTGAAAAGTCAAAAGAATGGGAATGTATGTATGGCCAGTATTCTCAGTGAGTTAGAGCCCCCATTTGTGCACTTTGAGTATAACTTCGAGCAGAAATGTGGATTATTATTATTATTATTATACACCTGTGGACTATCCAAAGACAGTATAAGGACCTTCGATGGAGTGACAAGTCGCTG
>LDEF01000141.1:0-11485 GCA_001455505.1 Leptographium lundbergii
AAGAATTTCCAGCAAGCTTTTAGAAGTCGGACAGTGACGCGGTCGACCCCTGGAGACGTGCTGGAGACGCCCAGACTTTACCATCCGTAATCCGTAGCACATACGTTTTTCCAGAGACAACACGTGAGAACACGCTGTAAAGCGAACATGCTAGCCTGATGGATGGAATTTCATGCGTCACTCTGCACGGCACTCTTACAGAGAGATTGCAAGTCAGCTTCTATATGTATTAAGTGGAAGGTGATTTAAAGGCTGTGGAAATGATTGTAAGAAATGAAGAGGCCCTGGAAGAAGCTAAAGGAGGTATGTACACTACCGAAAAAAACGTTGTCACCACCCTAAGAAGCAAATGCAGGTGAAACCGTCTATTAAGCAGTGCGCGTTTCGCTATTTCGGTAGCAGTAATCTGTATAAGAAACAAAATAACCATACAAAGAAGCTATTTGCCGCCGCTTTCGATACTCGTTCCCTCGCTGCCGATCTCGAAAGCGACAGGAACCGTAAAGTGCTTGCGCGAGAAGGCCAACCAGTTGACACCGCTAAGCGCCAAGATACCAGCGAACACGACGATTGCCCAGTTCATCGTCGCGTTGGTATACGGAATATAGAGGGGGAAGCACAGCCAGACAAAGACGAAGGCAATCCAGACGACGGAAATGATGTTGATGATTGTGCCGGCCGCGCCGAGGTTAAAGTAGTGCTTGGCGGCAAACGCGCTGCGATGGTTCAGCAGCGAGCAGGTGATAGGAATGGCGTAAGAGATGAAGATGCAGATGATGGCACTGCCGAGAATGGCATTGAGAGCGAGGTTGGAGCCGAGCTCGAGTACGCCAATGAGGGCGCAGGCCACGGTGGCAAAGATGATGGAGTTGTACGGCAGCTGGCTCTTCTCCTCGATGCGGCTCATAAGACCAGGGAAGGGCGTGCCCTTTTCGCGCGAGAGAGACCACCAGACACGACTCCATGTTGTCAACATCGTGAAGGAGGCGCACGTAAAGGTGACGATGAAGATGATCATGCAGATGATGGTCAGAGCACGCGAGTTGAGCGAATCGACCATGAGCTGTGCGATCGGCTGGCCGCCCACGGGTGCCAGCAGATTGGCCGCGTTGGTGATGCAGAACATGTAGACCAGGATCATGGGCAGGCCGCTGAGAGCGCTGGCAAGTGCACTAAGCATCATCACCTGCGGAATCTCGCGCTTTGGGTTGGGCACCTCCTCGGCCATGTGGGCGGCCGAGTCGAACCCGTTGACGGCCGTAAGACCGGGCAGCAGCCCGAGAAAGAAGACGACCCCGTTGGACGACCACCCGGTCAGGTTGACAATGTCGACGAAGACGTACTCGGCACTCTCCTTGGGATACGCCCGGGCCAGCAGGGCAATCATGACAAAGAGCGCGCCCGCGTTGATGTAGACAACTAGTCCCTTGAGCATGTACGGATACCAGCTGAAGAGCGGGCCGTTGACCAGCAGGCTGAGCACGCCGATGGCTAGGTAAAGGACGTAAAAGTGCCACGGGTGCGTCACAAAGGCGCTGTGGCAGATCTGCACCAGCGCCCAGACCAGCTGCGATGTGATGAGAAAAGTCGCCGCCGTCCAGAAAAAGTACCCGGCCGCCGTCAGCCAGCCGACAATGTAGCTCAGTCCTCGGGCGTATGTCTTAGGCGCCAGCACGGCTGTCCAGTGGATTTGACCTGGTAGGTGGTGTCAGAACGGATTGTCTTGGTAAAGGGGATGCTGACTAACCTGAGGAGTGCGGCAGGACAGCGGCCATCTCGGCCAACGAGGCACAGACGCAGAGATCCATGACGACAGACAGAATGTAACCGAAGAAGAAGACGGGGCTGCCGCCGACGCCGATACTGACAGACAGGTACGTGCCGATGGCGATGGGCGTCGACGTGAGCGAGAAGGAGATGCCCAGTGTGCTCCATAAGTTGAAGCTCTTCTTCACATGGGTGTTCTGGATGTCTCCTGTGCCCACATCGGCCACGATCGTGGCAGGCGATCCGACCTGCTTCTCCATGTTCTTTTCGTCCAGCTGAGCTGACATGGTGGCAGCGACTGACCAGAGGTAAAAATATTGAGTAACACGGATGAGGTGGAAGCCCATCTACAAGAAAGCATCGACAACGGCCATGGGTACCCGCTATGAAATATACGGAATGCTGGAAGCCCAGAAGCCAAGTCGAGCATTACCTATCTGGCCGTCTGACCATCGGCCAGCTCTGACTGGTCCTCAGGGATCGGAACAGGGATGTGGATAGGTTAGGTAGCAAGAGACAGCGAAAGATACGGAGAGTGATCAGATCCACTTATTATTACGACAAAATTTCTGCGCAGCCTTGCTTATCTGTGCCGTCCGCCTCTACGAGTACAGAGGTGGCCTGTGGGACATGCTACAGTAGCTTCCCGCGATAAGGAATACGCAGGGGAAAGACACAGCGAGCCGCTAGTAATTGGCTTCCGGAGGCACCCTAGAAGGTCCACAAAGCCTGAAATTGAGGCATCGTGGCGTACGAATGAGTAGGATGGAAAACAGGATACGATGATGCAGCTATCTGGAGGCAAATCCTAATGGTTGTAACGGGCTGCGCCCATGAAAGGGCCTCGACTGCACTCGGCCGACTGTTTTTCCTGCCGAGCACGTGCTAGCCGACGCACGTGCCACAGCCTCAGAGCCCCTATTTATGTCACCTCACGATACGGAGATATTTCACTTCTTTTTCTCTCTTTCTTTAATGCGTTCCTATTGATAGATACGGCATTAGTCAGTTGAATACACTCGCTCTTGACCCCTTACAATGGTAGCGGTTTTCCAGCCGGTACTCCGTAGATCCCTGCTAATTTCGATTTTAAGCCACTTAATAATACGAGAACTAGTAGATTGCGAGAATGCGTTGTCAAATATAATGATGCACATCGATTGTGTAAGATCAAGACGTGCGGCACGGAGCAAAGATTACAGATGTGGAAAAAGAAAAGGGCAGAATAAAGAACGGGTCAACAGGAAACGCGTAAATATGTCCGACGGCATGCATAGTAAACATCGCCACAAGATTGGAAGGCCCCATGCTGAATTGAACAATCACAGTTGATTGAATGAGACTATGTATAAGAGACAACTAAAGCTTACAGAACATGCAAACAAAGAAAATAAAGCAAGGGCAATCAACAACAAACGTGTAGACGTGTCTCATAGCGCGATATCATCTCTCCCAACAAATACACCGCCTCGTCCCCACGCCTTGGCCCACTCACAGGCCAATGTAGTCTGCAATCTCCTTGTAGTCGGACAGCCACAGGCCGGGCGAGCCCTTGGGGAACTGGGAGCGGAAGCCGATCATGCGCTGGGCCCGGGTGGACATCTGCTTGACCGTCTTCATGTCGACGAGGAAGGGGTAGGCCTCCTCGGGCGTGAGGAAGCTGGGCTGGAAGGTGAAGGCGAGGCCGCGGCGGCGGTCGTCGACGGTGCGGTTGGCACCGCCGCCATGGACGACCTTGCCACCGATGAAGAGCACGTCGCCGGCATCCATCTCGGCGGGAATGGTCTGGTCCAGGCTGCCGCGGTCGTTGAAGTCGGGCCAGTGGTTGCTCTTGGGAATCACCCGTGTGGCCCCGTTCGCTTCCGTAAAGTCGGATAGGGCGATGAGGAAGTTGATCATGGCCTCGGGCCCGTTGGGACCCATGTCGACGTACGGCCGCGTGTTCTCGAGGTCGCGGTGCAGGATCTGGGCCTTGTTGCCGGGGCCGATCTCGATGACCTGTGCGGTCGTCATCCAGTACGAGCCCGACTCCTCCTCGAACACGGTCGTGGCCAGGTCGTGCACCAGGTCCATGTCGAGGATCTGCTCGCGGAACGTCTTGCTGTGCGTGACCAGATTGGTGAGCCGCTTGGTCTCGTTGCCGTGGAAGTCGGCGATGAACTGGTTGTCCTTGTACATGGAACCCGGCACGACCTTTGCCATGGCCGGCTCGAGCTCCTTGTTGAAGTCGCGCACCTGCTCGGGCGACAGGAAGCCCTTGATGATCACGCCGCCATCCTCGCGCACGATCTCGAGGATCCGCTCGACACCGATGTCGGCCTTGACGCGTTGCAGCTCGCCCTTGGAGATGGCAGAAGGCATTGTGGAAGGCTGAAAGTGTGGGGGTGGTGTCGGAGAAGTGAGAGACTGTTGTCGAGGAGAATCGAATTGAGAGTCTGAAAACAGATAATAGAGTCGGCAATGCCAAGGCTTGTTGATTATGGGGGAACTGGGCTGGAGAGAACTGCTGGAACTGTTGGTACACGGTTGAAAAATCAAAAGGTCAGGGGACAAGAGGTGAAATAGGCCTCCAGATCGTCAGGCTCGTCCCTTCCGGCCCGTCACTCTCGCTATCTCTTGCCGACCTTACTGTCGACGAGTTGCAGCGGATGCCAAGCGGTGGTACGAGCACGGATTACGGGAGGATGACGGGCCAATCTAAAGCTCGCTGTCTCTTGCCTCTTGCCGGTTGCGCCGGAATAAGCTGACACTAAGCCAGATTCCGCACCCCGCCGACTTTGCGGGGCTGATACTCGCAGTCTCCTGCTCCACTACGGAGACGGCACCATTGTCGTCGCGGTCTTATAATCTAGGAGCTCGTAGCCCTTTGGGGAAGAAAAGGCATACCGACACGCGTTCGATCCTCGAGATTTGATATTCACCAAGCCTTATTCCCATTTTCCTCCATACCTGCATCTGTGCCCAATCATGTCTCAGACCATCATCGCCCCTGTCCAGGCCCTCAGTCTTGCAGCCGAGCCCGACCTGTCGGCCATCCCAGAAGTGCCAGTGTTTGACAATGCCAGGGCCACGGCTGAGGAGGTCGTCCAGGGCCTGATCAAGGCTGGCGGCGTCGTGATCAAGAACGCTGTCGCGGCCGAGGACCTGGCCGCCATCGAGAAGGACACCCGGCCCTTTCTCGATGCCGACAAGGAGTGGAACGGCGAGTTCTTCCCCAAGGAGACCCGCCGGGTCAACGGCCTGGCAGAGAAGTCGGCCGTGTTCATGAACAGCATCGTGCGCAACACGCTGTACCAGGAGGTCTGCAAGACGCTGCTCTCCAGCAGCCATCGCAGCTGGCTGGGCGACGAGCAGATCACCAGCGTGTCGCGGCCGCAGCTCAACAACACCATCATCTTCTCCATCGGCCCCGGTGCCCGTGCTCAGGGCCTGCACCGTGACGACATGATCCACCACAACGTCACACACAGCATGGAGCCCAAGGACTACAAGCTGGGCCAGGACACCGGAATCGGCTTCTTTGTCGGGGCCAAGAAGACGACCAAGCAGAACGGTGCCACCCGCTTCATCCCGGGCTCGCACCTCTGGGACACCGATCGGCGACCGCAGGAAAGCCAGGCCGTCTTTGCCGAGCTCAATCCCGGCGATGGCTTCATCATGCTGGCGTCCTGCCTACACGGCGGGTCGGCCAACACAACCACAGACGAAGAGCGCCTAGTCTACAGCTGCTTCATGACCAAGGGTTTCTTGCGACAGGTTCATACTTTGTTTCATTATCTTACTGTTTTCCACCCGTTTCTGCATACGGCCGTCTAACTGTCGCTGTAGGAGGAGAACCAGTACATCAACAACAGCCGCGAGAAGCTCAAGGAGCTGTACGCAGACGACATGAACATGCTGAAGTTGATCGGCTACGATCTCAGCGCTCCTTTTCTTGGTTGGGTAGAGGGCGGCCATCCTCTGCGGAAGCTGTACCCAGATTACGCCGGGAACGAGGATATGTACTAAAGTTGAAGCCGGGACAAGTGTATGAATTTTAAAAGCCCTCTAGATGAGGAGTCGGAGTCTGGCAAACTGTATCTATCTGTTTTCAAAGCAATGTAACTCTATCTTAGTATTCCGCTCTAATATATCCGGTACCCTTTGTTGAAATCCTTCACCGCAAGTTTATCCTCCTGCTAGAGTTTCCTCCCTACCAGCCCTCTAGTAATCCTGCTGTAATCTAAAACTACAATTGCAGCGTCTCTAATCGTTTACATACATCTGGTTCTTCGCCTCTTGATTACGTAAGCAGCAAATCCAAACCCAAATCTGCCATAACCTGTTGCCAGCTTACATTGGCCTGGTCTTCTCTCGACTGGTTCCGCCGCCTCCTCCAGACCTCGGAGAGGACGCGGTGGGCGGACGAGATGCTCCAGATGCCGTACTTTTGGCCCTTGTCAAAGTACCAGCTGACCCGCTTTTGAAGAACGGGGTCGTCAGCCTCACAAGCGACGACAAAAACAGGCCACGTCAGGCCAGTAAGGTTCCTGTCAGTCTCGAGGTCGGCGATGGCCTCGAGGTGGTCCAGCGCACAGCGAACGAGGTTTTGGATGGTGTGCGGAGCAGCACGAAACAAGACGCGTTCGTAGTGGATGCGACAGGCAAAGTAGAAGACATACGCATGATGGTGCACGAACCGGTGTTCGGTGTTGTCGGAAATGTCGAGGGCGTTGACGCGCAGAGCACGCGGGTCGTTGAGCAGGATCTTGACCCGCAGGTTCTCGAGTTCCTGCTGGGACGGGCGGACGGAGAGGGCGCCGAGCCGGTTGATATGGACAATGGCCTCGAACATGGGCTGCGTGATGCCGTAGAGGCTGTCGAGCTGGTAGTCATGGTAGAGGGCAGTGCAGGAGAGGCCGAATATGCTGTTGTAGGTGTAGTCGTAGCCGTGGCCGGTCCTGTCGGCGTCCTCGAGCAAGCCGGGCATATTGGCCGACGTCCCGATGGCTTCGAGGATGAGGAAGATCTGGTAGAGCGTGCAGGCGGCGTGTTGGGTGCGCCAGGGGGCCTTTGCCGACGAGAGCAGCCACTGGCGGCCGAGGCGGATGTGCGAGCGCCAGGCGGTAGAGCTGCTGGTGATGCAGTTGGTGGTGATGAGGAGGATGATGGTGGCCAGGATGGCCTCGGGATGGGAGGCCCGGTCGAGGCCGAGGCTGAGGCTGTTGAGGCTATTCTGCAAGTGGGCGAGGCTGACCTGGTGGTGTCTCATGCCGAGGCTGTTGTAGGCGCCGCTGTTGGTGCTGGACTGCTGCTGGGCGTAGTTGAAGGCGGCCATGGCGTAGATGCCGTGCAGCAGGGCCGCGTGCTCGTCGGACGGGACAAGCTGGCTCTGGGCGATGAGAGCCATGGGCACAAAGATGGAGCGGAACGGGTTGTCGCGCCGGGGGATCGAGATCATGATGCTGCTCGTGTGAGAGATCCAGTGGTCGAGCAGGCGGCTCTCCTTGGTCGGCCGTGGCGACCGGAAGAGCTGAAGCGCGGTCGAGTCGTCGTTGGGCAACACGCGCTGGTCGTCTTGGGATGTCGGCGTGGCCGCCCGCCATTGCTGGAGCGACAGGTTGTAGATGCTGTAGAGGTCGTGTGCGGCCTGGTCGTGCAGGCTGCTAAAGTGGTGGTCGTCGTGGATGTCGCCAAAGCGGTCGAGCTCGTCGAGCTCGTCGACCTCATCGAGTTGGCCGAGATTGTGAACGTCGTACAGCGTCAGAGCGCTGTCGAGGTCGTGGACGCCGAGTACATCGTCCAGCAAGGCCGGCGGCAGAGGCGAAGGCACCGGTGGCGTGACCAGCATGACGGTGAACAGGTGTGCGTGGGGGTGTGGATGGGCCTGGGCGTGAGCATAGGGATCCAGAGAATAGTGGCCCCGGTCCTCTGGCAGGGCTGCGATGACGGCGTCCAGGTCCTCATCTCCGAGCGCGGGGACGTCCGCGGGGCCCCCGTTCTCGTGGCCATAGGCCCAGGGCAGCGACCGTCGCTCGCTCCGCAGGCCCGACTTGGCATCCTTCTGGCGGTCCTCCCAGATGAGCCGTACGCCATAGCCGGCGCATACCCGTTTCGCCTTTACGCAGCGCTGGCAGGCCGGCCGCTGCTCGTCGCACTTGACGCCGCGTGCCCGGCAGGTAAAGCATCCGCTAAAGGTCATCGACCGCCGCGTCGGCCGCTTCTGTTTTTGCTTCTCCTTCTGCATCGGCGCCATGTTCTCGTCGTCTTGGTTGTCGTGAAAGAGAGGAACCGGCGGAGATGTGTTTGAGACGGCCAAGAAAGGACCCACCCGACGTGCTAAAGCCTCGCTGTCTCCTTCCTCTTTGCAATCTGCTATCTGGACAAAAAAGACAAGATATCGCACCGGCCAATCAGATGGCCACGATAGTCGCCCACACTGCCCTCGTTGGTTAGCCTTGCGACTTGTATGTCTTGCAGTACGGAATACTGTGCAGGTCTCGGGCTGTCCGTTCGTCCTATCCTGGTTTACATTTCCCGCGTCTTGTCGCTCTCAGTCTCTTGCCCTCGGTTTTTTGTTTCCGGCTACCCACCTTCCGACTTGTAATTCCTCCTCTCGTACTTCTTCCCTTCTCCGTCTCCCCTCTCCTCCCTCATCTTCATTCTTCATCAGACCAGCCCGTTCTCCTCTGTCGACCCAATGGCTTCCAAATCCCTGACCGGCCGCAATGCCATCATCACCGGTGGATCTCGAGGCATTGGCGCCGGCATTGCGCTCGAGCTAGCCAAGCGTGGCGCCAACGTTCTTCTGACATACAATGCCTCGAGCACGCAGGCAGATGCGCTGGCCGCGACGCTGCATGCCGACCATAGCGTCGACGCCTTTGCCGTGCAGGCTGCCGGCGGCGACCGCGACTCGCCCAAGCGCATCGTCGACGCTGCCGTCAAGCGCTGGGGCCACATTGACATTATCATCAACAACGCCGGCGCCGGCGACGACGCCCTGCTGGCCGACCTCACCCATGAGCTGTGGGACAAGATCCTCGATTGCAACCTCCGCTTCCCCGTCTTCCTCGTCAAGGAGGCCATGCCGCATTTTGGCACTACCCCGCGTATCGTCAACGTCTCCAGCGTGCTCGCCCGCATGGGAGGCGCTTATACGGCTGCCTACTCGGCCAGCAAGGCCGCTATTGAGGGCGTCACCCGTGTCATGGCCATTGAGCTGGGCCAGAAGTACGGTGCCACTGTCAATTGCGTCAACCCCGGCCCTGTCGCTACCGATATGTGGCTGCGTGACACTGACTCTGCCGTCCGCGCCGACTGGGATGTCAAGATGAAGGAGATCCCAGCTGCGGCCCGCCTTGCCACCCCAGATGATATCGCCCAGATCGTTGCGTTCTTGTCTGAGGAAGCTAGCCGCTGGTCCACAGGAAGTACCGTCAATGCAAACGGCGGCCTTTGTTTTGTGTAGATCTTTTTATGATCATGTCTTATGCATCTTGTCCTTATTATAGAAAAATTGATAATAATATTAAATGTACTCGGTATTAGGATGTGACTACAGTACGAAGTCCACGTTCTCGGAACTTTGTCTTTTGAACCCAAACGGGTCTTCTCTTCCGAACATGTATGTGTTTTAATGTTATGCACATGGCAAAATAGATGACATGTTGAGTACTGTATCTTCATACATTGTCTTAAGCACCAACTATACTATGTCTCTTTAGCTAAAGCTCACCTTTTAAATATTTCTAGACTTTTGCTTCTTATTAGGAATTTTCTTTACATGGAGGCCACCTTGTTTTACTTCTCCACGACCGAAGTAGAGCAAACGCAAAAAGCCAGCCAGTTTGTATTTGCAAAGCAAAGCGCCTTGTTTGTCCACACCTAGGAACTTATTTTTGCCAGTTTTTACCTAAAATAGTCGTATAGGCAGCTAACCTTAGTAAGAAAATACTCGAAACAAGGTATGCGTACCTGTTGAGTACTCCTAAGCTCATGTGGTAGTCTCGTAACGTAGTTTCTAGTAGTATCCATACTCGTCCGACCGAGGGTTGACTTCAGTCATCACGGAATGAACAACGTTTTCAAAACAAGTTTTCTATCGAGAAGAGCTTAGCGGCACCGGTTGTCAACGAAGAAGACGTAATCGGCCATGAATCAAGCGCGATATTCCTATCGTCATCGCCAAGGACTGCAAAATACTAAGGCTCTTTCCGGAAAATCATTTTGCCACATCCTTTGACAAGGCGGAGGGATCGATTACGGGATTTACAGACCCCCTACGAAACGGTTCTTGGTCACCTACCACGTCAATATTAGTCGTTACGGCCACTGGGCCTTTAGGAGACACTCTACCGAAGACAAACATTTCGTGTCAAGGTCAACCCCTTGACCTAATGAAGGCAACCTGGAAAGAGGTGGCAAAGTTCCGGTTTTATTGGACTCTGTCGGGGTTGTTGACAGCACCCCCGATTTTTTATAAGGCCCTTAGGCTTTAGAACCGGATACGACCTATGGTAATGATGGACAAGTCCAAACTCAGAGCAGGAATGTATGCGCAGCTCTTTCTTTCAACCCCACCCAAAACTGGATTGCACGCTGACGTTTTCCTTGCAGTATTTTTGAGTCATCTTTCAAGAAATACTTAAAAGCTTGCGTCAACTCTTATCCCGAATCCTTAAATCTGACGTACGCTCCGTCAAAACCAGTTTCAGACAATTCCGACCTCGTTCAGCAGCAGGCCTGAAGAGAGATACAAAAGGGGCTCAGTCAAATCATACAGCCTCTGGACCCTGGGTTTTACATGATTTACGCCGCCCCCTCGTTGGGATTATCAAAAGAGCTGAAAGTAGCTGGCGCTGAAGCAGATGAAAGCGCGTCTCCATTGCCAGCTCGTGGTATCTCAAGTCAATGAAGCTTATAAGAGGGGTTCGGTACCAAAGATATTTGCTCGAGGGTCAGTATCCTGGATACACGGTTCCCGTTTAATGGACCCGCTCGTCTCCCCAACATTTCCTCTCTCCAGTCGTGTTTATTACTCGCCTTAGATTAGCAACTAGTTCTTTGAACACTTTCGTTAGGCGGCTTGAATCTTTTAGGCCTCTACGCATTTATGGAGGCGATGGTTGTTCGATTGGTTTCCGACTGGTCGTATTCATCTCCAATGACACTGCGGGTACTTATCAGAGAAGAATAATCACCGCAAGTCTGCATCTTGTGGCTTTGGCTTGTTTGGGCCTGAGCGTTTTGAAAATTTAGATCAAAGTAGTATCGATGCAACGCTAAGCCGTCAATACTCCGCTAGCCCCTGTTATTCTCTGCCGGCAGACCGCAAAGATTACAATACTATTCGCTCCATCGCTTGCGCGCAACTCGAACATGCTTTGACCTTGGAATGTAGAATGGAATGATGCGCTGCTTTTCGGTCGGCAACATTGCTCCGTACCTTCTTACCACCACTTTTGCCGACCGCTCCCAAACAATACAAATTGAAAAGAACAAACATGGAAGAACTAACAGGAAGAAAGGGGCCCACTTAAAACCACGTTGTGACAAAGATTCGGCCGGTTTAATATCTATTCGATCCGCTATGTGTCAAAACGGACGCCACGTTTCCTCGCTATTTCTCATCAAGCCGAGATTCGCTTAAGCAGTTCGCACCAATTTATACTTATCACGAGTATGGGAGTACTTGTTGTCAGGTATGGGAATTCGCCCCACAGGGCCGTACGGCCCT
>LDEF01000141.1:11543-24922 GCA_001455505.1 Leptographium lundbergii
CACCTTCATGAACCCTGCGTATCAGCTTTGCTATTTTCACACTTGTACTCGTACGTTCATTTCTTTTGTCGTATCTGATTATTCATCCCGAGTGGCGATTTTTGTGTAGTATCAGATTATTCATCTCGATTGGGCCGAGTTCGGTGTCATACTCGATTATTCATCACAAGTCGACATAACGTGCAGTTCTCTGAAAGCTCCTGTTCGATGACGTTGTTGTCCCAGGCGCGAGATTTAACGTAAAGCTACAAAAGCCAACGCGGGCCGCGGTTCTATCGGAAAGATACCCATTACCTTGCGCGTGCACAGTAAATCGCTATTCCCATCATAGCAAGTCACCACCATCACATCTCAAAATGAGTGTCACATTTGACGTTTTTCGCGCGTCCAAGGAGGGACGAGTTGTTGCCGACAAAACGACCCGTACTCTGCGGCATAGCGAGGTTCACATTGAGATCACCCACTCCGGCATCTGCGGGACAGATGAGCACTACCTGCATTCGGAGATGGTCTTGGGTCACGAGGGTGTCGGGATTGTGAAGCAGATTGGCGACAGTGTCACGTCCGTCAAAGTCGGAGACCGTGTCGGATTTGGATATTTCCGCAAAGTCTGCGGCTTGTGCGACAACTGCTGCACAGGTGAGCTTGGAAGCGGATACAGTGCCGATGCAGTTGGCGATGGGTGTTCTGACCGGTATCTATAGGATGGGACCAGTTCTGCAGATCTGTTCGTATTTACGGTATGGGTGACTACGATGTAGGTACATTCGCCTACGGTACTGTCTGGGACGAGAGCTGTGTCTTTCGCATTCCCGACGGCTACAGTTCCGAGGATGCCGCGCCCATGATGTGTGCCGGCTCCACGGTTTGGAACTGTCTCCGGCAATACGGTGCTAAGCCCGGCGATCGTGTTGGTGTCATGGGTCTCGGTGGACTGGGTCACCTCGCCATTAAGCTGGCCGCAGCAATTGGCTGCCAGGTTGTCGTTCTTTCTCGCACCGAGAACAAGAGACAAGATGCCATGGAGCTTGGCGCACACGAGTTCCACGTTGTCAGTTCGACTGAGGGAATGGAGGATATCAAGCCCTTGAAGCATCTGCTTCTCTGTGGCACCTCGGATATCGACTATGCCGCGTAAGTCAACGTTTGAGACTCTCGGCTTATATATCGCTAACAACTCTGTCAGTTACGTGAACATCATGGACACAAACAGCATAATCTTCCCCATTGCGGTGACATTCAAACACCCGCCGATGCCAATTCTTCCCATGAACATGAAAGGCGTTCGTCTTCAGGGTGCGCTGGTTGCATCCCGGCAAAACCTTCGTGAACTTCTAGAGTTTGCAGCCCAGCACAAAATCACGGCTACTGTAATGAAGTATCCTCTAACGAAAGACGGCATTGAAACTGCCATGACGGAGCTCCGAGAAGGAAAGGTCCGATACAGAGCCGTTCTGGTCAGGGATATGGGGTCGGAAGCTTGAACTGCGTACTCCGCCATAGCATATGACATAAACGTTTAATATCGCATTCCACATGTTCAAAGTTCTTCAAGTCGAGCATTGTTTATCGTATAGGTGCAGTAAACTAAAGTGAACTAATAATTTGGCATGTGTATAAAGGTACGCGTCCCATTCCCTAGTAGGTGCCCGCGTATCGCGTATGGACAAGTCTTGGCAGATCCATGCATTTCCAAGCCAAGATATTAGAGATCGGCTCCAATAGGGATCGACAGAGCGGGGTGCGAGGTGGTCTGAACAAGTTTCAGGCGAAGACTTTCGACAACCGGGCTCCGTTCTTTAACTCGATTCCCGTATTCTCTGGTAGCGTCCCTAATGCGCACAGCTTTTGACCGTCGAGGGAAGATGCGATCCCACGTTTGACTAAGATTCCACGTGCCTGTAAAGCTATTTTTATCAATAGCCACTTTTATGGCCATTCTAACCTACATACAAACTGAATGTGCCAGTACTACTGGCGGCGTTCAGATCACGTTAAGTGTGGATACTTAGCGGGCAGTGAGCGCCGCGGCGATTTGGGTCCTTTTGTGAGAGTGGCAGCATATATTTTCTCTACTGAGAAAAATAATACTGTCCCTTTCGTGTGCCTTGCACGAGTAGGCTTGCTCAATTTGCTGAATCAATGTCTTCAAAAAGCAGCTCTTGTTTTCTGCTTTGACCCAATTGCTTGGCCAGTGGATATTTTGTGATTATGTCATCGAATCGACACGTGCGCATGTGGGGAGCAAGCCTTGATGCCTAAGGAACCCAGGTGTAATTTTAAGGATATTTATTGTCCTGATTAACGGAATACTCTGCCTGGGGAAAGCATCACCACCAACATTTTCGCAGAGTTGTTTTCTTACCACGACGAATTGAAGCTACTCTCAAGCGTCGCCGCCATAAATCGACAAGCCCCGCCTGAGACGAAGCTGTCTGCTACCGCAATCCGCAACACGCCAACGTGAGGGCCGAAGTCCGAGAATGCGGATGCGGGCGACGTCCTGTGAGAGACCCTGCGAGAGACCCATATCACGATCCAGAGCGTCCGAGGGAAGCCTGGCCCTTTGTGAGTAGAGCACAATGGATGTAACGCTTCGATATTTGGTATTTCGGACACGACACCTCTTCGAGCATATTGCTTTTCAACGTATCGAAATCATACGACAGTTTGACCAGCGACTTTCCCACCCAACGCCAAAGAGTTCCAAGCCTGCGAGTGTCACACTAGTCACGGCACCAAGAAACTTCCCTCGACCTGATGGCAGTTTGAGCCACAACGTTGAACGGCGGCGATGGAGAACAGAAGAGCACATAGGAGAACATAACATGGACAGAAAGATGCGTGAACACGTTCGAGATCGTCATGGAGAGACTGGAGAGCATATCTGGCTTCCAGGATAGGGCTTTCATCAAGCAGACGGAATGGAGGGTGCAGTGGGAGCTGGTGGGTGATGTTTGGTGTTCTGCGTTGACACTTTCTGAGGATGTGGCCGCCACTGTCGCCCACTAAAAAAGCATCGCCCTGCAGCTGAAGCTCCAAAACGTCTGGATCAAGCCCCTCTGCAGAACTCGTCCAATTGTGTCTCAGGAAAGCGGCCAATGTACGGATTACAGAAGTTCCATGGCCCGACCCACCCTTTATCGACT
This sequence comes from Leptographium lundbergii, assembly GCA_001455505.1. Classification (NCBI taxonomy): domain Eukaryota; kingdom Fungi; phylum Ascomycota; class Sordariomycetes; order Ophiostomatales; family Ophiostomataceae; genus Leptographium; species Leptographium lundbergii. The sequence goes on from LDEF01000141.1 coordinate 14,693, forward strand.
TCTCGATGGCATCGACTTTCTGAGGCCAGCAGTCTAACTAGAACAAGAACAACTGGTCCCCCGCTTCCCCACCAATTTCGTCTGGGGTAGAATATTCTTCATGCTCGGTGGAGACGGGATGAGGGAATATTCCGGATGTTGTCGGACCACACAGAGCAAACGATGCCACGGCCAGCACCACCAACACCATCTCCCGCCGCTGACATTGTTGCACAACCGGCGCCGGTGCCAGGAGTGCCGTCGCCGGGCGGCATCTGCCGGGTGGCGGCAATCGACACGACGTGCCAGCTGACGTTGGCAGCGGCCCCGCTGGTTGGGCCTGCGATGGCCGGCCACACATGGCTGAACCTGCCGACGCTGGCCTTTCTGATCACCCACCCGGCCTCAGGACGCCAGGTGCTCTTCGACCTGGGCTGCCGCAAGGACTTTTGGAGCCTGCCACCGCCGGTGACGGCCATGTTGTATGGCCACGTGCCGGGTCTCCGTGTGGACGAATGCCTGGCAGACGTGCTGGAGGCCGGCGGTGTCGACCTGGCCAACATTGAAGCGGCCATCATCAGCCACCACCACTTTGATCACTTTGGCGACCCGACGGTGTTCCCGACATCCATGGCGCTCATCGTGGGCCCTGGCTTTTCCGACGAATTTCTGCCAGGCTATCCAACCAGCCCGGCCTCGCCGGCGCACGAAGAGGCCTTCTACGGGCGAAACGTGCTCGAGCTGGGCTTTGACACTGATGCGGCTGTCGTTGCGGGCTTCCGTGCCCACGACTACTTTGGCGACGGCAGCCTTTACGTGCTCGACACGCCAGGTCATGCCGTAGGCCACATCTCTGCCGTTGTGCGAACCACCGCTGCCACCATTGAGGACGAAAACAGTCTGGACAGCTTCGTCTTCCTCGGCGGCGACATCTGCCATTTTGGCGGCTCCTTACGGCCGACACCATACTTGCCGATACCGACTACGTTGACGGCAAGACTGGCTGGTGTTGGGGACGACGACGTCCACCTACTCCTCGTGTCCGATTTTACGTGCTGTCACCACAGCGAGGATCCTCTCCTAGCTCGGACCACGCCTTACTACCGCATCTCTGATGGTACCGACTCTTGGCACGAAGATCCCGAGACGGCCCAAGAGAGCCTTGATCGGCTGCAGATTGTCGACGCTGACGACCGCTTCTTTGTTGTTATTGCCCACGACCCTAGCCTCATGGATATTGTCCCGCTCTTCCCGGCTGGTGAGCTCAACGGCTGGCGCGCTGCCGGCTGGAAGCAGCAGGCTCAATGGCGCTGGCTCGACGAGCTTCCGTGGAAAGGGAAGCATGGACAGGAGCTGCTGGTGGACGGCGCATATATCGATGGCCGTCGAGTGAAGGACTTTCCGGGGGGGGGTGTATTGAGTGCAGACTGTATTCCTATCAGCGTTATTTAATATGGCGGGGTCACCCGTCGAGGATCTCGTTTGATTGTGCGCCCATTTAGAAGACACGGTCAAACATGATCAGACATAAGCCATAATAGACGTATCCTTCACGGCCTACAACTCTTGGTTACGTGCTACTTGCAGCCGGTCTGTACCTCGCCGACTGCGACAACGTGAACAGGCTTCCCATCCACGGCACCGTCTTACTAGGTCTGACTGCTTGCTTGTCCGAGAGTACAGCGTCCTCTGTCTAGATCCTCCTGCTGATGCCACTGACGCTGTACGACGCCCAACGGTTTCTGTCCTACAAGTGGGAGTGCAATTGCGCTCACTTAAAGGTACACTCGTATGGTGCTACAGCTTTTCTACTACCCCTCCGGCCTCTTGTTGTGGAGGCTTGTAACCTGCCGTGCTTCATCTTCCTGTTCTGGCCCCTGTCCAATCTGATGCAGGTCAGTTGTGTTTGGAACGGCCTACGTGGCCTTTGTGTGTCGGAGACGGCCCACAGCAGTATATCGCGCTCGCCAACTCAGGGAAGGGTCCCGATGTGGAAAATAGTAGGTCATTGAGGCAAATGTGACCAAGGTCCAATCACGTCGTGATTTGTGCGTCTGCCGCATGCGACACGCTTCCGGGCTTCTTCGTTGTTGGCGGTGTAGCGCCGGTACAGGGCGACTTTGGACGTGACAAAGCTGCCGTTTGCGTGCTGAAAATGGTGGCGGGAGCCCTGAGTAAATAAGATAGTGCGCTAACTTCCCCCTGCCGACGCTTTTGAGTCTGAGACAGGTGCTCCAAGTGGATACAGATCTGAGCCAAAAACGACGGGATCTTCGCACCTGGCGTGAGTCTGGCGTGTGGTCGACGGAGTGAGGCCTGCGATAGCGGCCTGTCGGACCATGTTGGTGGTCTGCGGAACCAGCGAAAAAGCAAGGTGGCAGGTGTCGGCCAGTCAGAAGAAGAGATCGCTTGCGTCCCTTGGAATAGCCAGATGCTGGCACCCGGATTGAGAGCACAAAGAAAGCGTCGAGAAAGTTAGAGAATCACGTGGAGAGAAGAAAGTGGGGAGATACTTTTACCTGTTTTTTTCCAGTCGCTTTTCTGACAAAATCCAGTTTTATCCCCATTTTCTCTCGCAAACCTGGCCTCCTTTCTATCTCTTTCTGGCGTACTGGCATCGATATTGTAAGTCCCGGCTGCAGGCCAACAAGGCCAAAGAAGGAAAATGGCACATTTACCGGCCCAATCAGCTAACAGCTCTTTTGGCCCCCCCTTGAAAGGCAGACGACCGGCTGAAACCTTCGCTCCAATCCTGCCCAATGGCTGTTCCCTAACTGGCTGGCACTTTTTGGGATCGAGCAGCAGCGGCCACGATGCTCCGCGACGAGGAAATCGACGCGGCGGCCAGCCAGCTGGCGGTATACCGCAAGAGCGCCGAGCTGGACAGCATCCTGGGCCAATACGCAGACCTGATCGAAGACTACCGGCGGCTCAAGAGCGACTACGAGGAGGAGCGCGACGCACGGGAAAAATACAAGCAGCTAGCGCGGAGCCGCGAGCAGAGCCCGTTTGTGCTCGTGCTCGTCGACGGCGACGGCTACGTCTTCCACGAAACCTTTCTCGACAAGGGCGGTGAGGGCGGCAACAATGCGGCGCACGCGCTCAACAGCGCCATCGCCAACAGCCTCAAGGCCAAGGGCCTGGCCGGCTGCCAGGTCATGGTGCGCATCTACGCCAACGTCATGGGCCTGTCCAAGGCGCTGGCGCGCAACAACCTGGCCGGCAACGAGGCGCGGTCGCTGGCGCCGTTCCTGGCCAACTTCAATCGGTCCTACGGCCTGACCGACTTTGTCGATGCCGGCAGCCTCAAGGAGAACGCCGACTTCAAGCTCCGCGCGGTGCTCAGCTTCTACGCCGACAGTCCCCAGTGCAAGCACATCTACTTTGCTGCCTGCCACGACGTCGGCTACATCTCGGAGCTGACGCCTTACCTGGGCAACAGCGACAAGTTCACGCTCGTCCGCTCGCCCAGCGTCAAGTTCCACCCCGAGTTCGCCAAGCTCGGCATGGGTATCGAGAACATCCAGGGGGTCTTCCGCACCACCCCCCTTACCACAGATACGACTACAACAACGACGTCCCACCGGGCCAGCACTACCTTTGCCGCCATTACCGCCATTACCGCCTCGGCCAGCCCGAGTTCTGCGGCCGGCGACGGCTTCCGGAAGGCGCCCTCGGTCGGCCCCTACCAGCCGACCGACAGCTCGTCGGCCTTGCTCAAAGTCAGCAAGGACGAATCCTCATCGCAACGGACTGCCGTGTGCCAGTTCAATAAGCTGGGCAAGTGCCGCTTCGGCAAGACCTGCAAGCTCGCACACGTAAACGGCGGCAGCCACGACGGCGCCAACGGCTCCAACGGCACCAACGGCACGAATGGCGCAAACGGCAGCAGCAGCGGCAGCAGCGGTGGTGCCGGTGCCGGGACCAGCTGCCGCGTACGGTCCTGGTCGCCTGTCCGCCCCGAGTCGATCCACCCGACTTGGAGGGGCCGCCTGCTCGAGCAGGTCGACATCCCGCGCGACCAGATCGCCGTCAACAAGGCCGGCCACCGCCTCGACAGCTACCTGTCGGCGACCAGCGAGTCCATTGCGAAGCTGCGGGCCCGCGCCCGCAATCGCGGCCTCTGCAACCGCTTCCACCTTACCGGCTTCTGCGAGGCCGGCGCCAAGTGCGACTTTGACCACACGCCGCTGGCCCGAGACCTGCTCGCCCCCCTCGAGGCCCTCGCCCGCTCCATGCCGTGCTCCCGCCGTGGTGCCTGCCGCGAGGTCGAGTGCACAAAGGGCCACATCTGCCAGACGGCCGACTGCCGCTACCGCGGCGGCAAGGTGCCCTGTAAGATCCCGCACGGCGCCCACTCGGAGGATCTCGAAGTCGAACGCCTCGTCGACGGCCGTCGCGACTGCGGCGACAACAACAACAACAACAACAATACCAACGGCAGCAGCAAGGCTGGGTCCACCGACCGCAACGGCTACGAGAGCGATGGCGGCTCCGAGGGCGTCAGCGTTCTGTGATAGTCCGGCTCTCTAATGCCGAACCTTTCTCTTGCTCTTCTTTCCGGCCCTCCTTACTTGCTCCATCTGGCGCCCGAAAGTTAAACTGTACCCGGTACAGGCTGGACGGCTACCTCCCAACAACTGCGGCTTCGGGCTGAGGCAAAAGAGGACAAGACATGCCCTACGATGGCGTGTTACCACCTAATACGTTACAACAACAAATCCTACTTGTAACCAACCCGGGACCGGGTCTGACGGAAGCAGCTCCTACGGCAACGATACGCTCCCATCTCGATCGCCCTCGTACGGCGTATACGCATCGTGTATTGCAACTAAATGCAGGTATGGCTTCAGTGCACATACTGCTGTCAAATCTACACCAAATTCGTCTACAGTCAGTTTACGCCAATCTCGGGGCACTTGTCCTGTGTCGCAAACAGCTTAGCTATGGCGCGACGACGAAAAATTACGTTTTGAGCAAACAGCAGCCGGACCACGCACCAGTGCAGCAGTCCGGCTGCCCATACGTTCTAAGAGGCAGCTCGCTGCAGCGATCAAGGAACCAATGCGGGGTTGTTGAAGCGCCAAGCAAGCTTCCCCGCTCCTGCCTCCATGTTCCTTTTCCTTTCACCCTATCCATCTTCTCTTCTGGCTTCATAGTACATAGGGCTCTGTTCTGGCCAAGCGGTGGATCTACGCTATTACATATCCTCGATTCAGAATACGCGATTCTTACAAATGGATACAAGTCTTTCGTTTCGGCCTAACTGCCAACCTAATGATTCTAATGTATTTGCCAATGGCTTACGTCATGTTTTCGTCGCCAAAGCTGTCGCAACGGACACTATCTTGGCCACAACCGAGGACAAGACATCCTCCACAAACTCCGCCCGCAGCGCTCCGTCCTGGAACGACGCGTTGATGAAGGTGTCGCCGCCCTTCACCCCAGCTACATTGAAGACGATACCGCTGGCCCCGGCAGACGCCTGCGTGACGGCCGCGGAAAACTGCACCTCGCGAACCTGCCAAGAGCCAGACGGCGTGGAAAACGGTCCGAGATTCGACACCAGAAATCCGTTGTTCATGATCAGGCCCAAGGATGGCATTCCCCTGTCCAGCATTTCCTCCAAGTCGTCTCCGGCCATCTTTCCCTGCAGGACGTTCCGCACTATCGTAGGCACCGGCCCCTCCATGCCACTTTGGATTCGGGTACCATATTCCTGTACAGGTTTCCATATCGCGTCCGCGTCCACCGCCACCCGGCCGCCACCGGCGGGTGTAGCCAAAGTCGAAGCGGGCAAGGCAGCGCGTCGGATCGCCTTCAGACGGTGCACGATCATGATCGAAGCCGAGGCATTCATCATATCCTTTGCTTGTTTCCCGGTGGCGGGAAGGACCGGCAGAACGGGCCGCGTATCAATGGCACAGAACGAGAGGCCCAGCTTCGCTGCCGGGTAATGCTCTGTAGCCAGCACAAGGTTGATCATCACAACCAGAAGCGGCGTAAAGGTCGTGTTGCGGGCGCGACACGCCGTGACGATTGCCTCCACCTGGGCGGCAGGAATGCGACAGGTCCTGACGCGGGTGACGACGCGTTCTGTCGGCGACACTACCGCATCAACCGGTCGCTTGACAAAGGGCCGTTTCGGAACGTCGTTGAAGAAGAGCCGGTTCCCGAAGAAGAGGCGGATGAGATACATGTAGAGTATCGTGTAGACGGCAAGCAGGATCGAGCCCTTGTAGTCGTAGAGATCTCCCAGCATCGTCGCAATGGGGGCCTTGGCAGCGTCGATCTCGATCGTGTCTGTCACGGTGGCAGGTGTTGTACAGGGCCGGGGCATAGCGTTGAGGGCCTCGGCGAATGCTTTGTGGAAGATGTAGCCAAAACGGCCGTCGCAGACAAAGTGGTGGAAGACGAAGACGACATCTTGCTCGTTGACCACGACCACCTTCCACCACGGCTTGTCTGGCTTCGCTGCCGTCCACAGCCACTCGCCATGCAGTCGCTCGAGAAGGTCCGGGCTGACTCCGTCCGGCGTCTCAATAAATTCCGTGCAGCTGTGCAGGTGGATGCGGTGAAGGAGAGCACGTCGAAGTCGGCAACGGCCTGGATTGGGCGATGGTTCCACGGCCCCAACGACGGCCAGTTCGGGGTACTGTTCGATGATCGATTGCAAGACGGCATAGAGCGTGGGCCTGTCGATCTTGGCCTTCTCGTCTGACTGATATCGTGCCGAGCAGATAATGTTGGATTGCAGGCCGAATCGATGCAGGAAGTAGTACATTCGGTGAAGGTAATCTGGCGACAAGTGTCAGCTTTTTGTGTACCTTGCACGGAGACGGGGCAGTCACTTACTAGACTCCCCTCTGACAGTGTACTCTGATGACCCTGACTGGTTCCATTTGTCCGACTGGCTCATCTTGTGCTGCTGCTCGGGCGGCTGTCCACGTCAATCATTTGCAATGCTGGCTCGAGAACAGAAGCAGCTGCGTTCGCGGTGTTGATCTTATTTGTAGAGCTCTATTTGTAAGGTAAGACAGGTCACCACTAGCGCGAAGCTACCTCCTGCGCTTACTCCGTGTTGCCGACTCAGCTCCTGCCGTTGGTGACTCCGTACGGAGTACAATGTACTTCTGCCAGCTGGACAGGGGAATATTGTCAGATATGGGAAATCGCCACACTGTGACGTTTCCGCCCCACAGGGCCGTACGGCCCTGTGATTGGTTACAACGCACTAAAGTAGACCCAGACACTAGTATTAAAACAGATCCCCAGAAGGGTCGCGATGTGCCTATTTCTTCCTTAGTACAACACACANNATCAGCTTTGCTATTCTCACAGGTTATGAGCCCGGCCTAGAGGACCGGGATACCGAACAAAAAATCAAGAAAAACTTCGTGAAGTTAGTGCTTCAAGCACTATTCCTGGCGGACTAGAGCCTTGTCAGGATCACCAAGGCCATATTTATGACCTCGCCTGGTTGGGACAGAACCCCCAGCGGCAGACTTAGCAGGAAGCTACCTATCGAGGAGTCAGAAGCAGGTTCTGACTCTAGTCTCGAAGACAGCATCCACGTTGCTAACTCGGAGCTTGGTGAAGATCTCCAAGCTACCCTCCCAGACCCTGCCGGCGAAGAACCTGGTCAGGAGTCCGAAATCCCTGAATATGTCTACGAAGACCTCGATTCAAACAACAACACCAAAGCCTTCGCTATGGCACACGCCGGTGGTAGCGGAGGGGGCGCGGCGCTGGTTCAGGTCGACGCTACGTGCCTCGCCTTGTTTGTAAGCCACTGCTCAAAGCAGGTGCCAAAGCTCACAAACGGCGCAGACTGGGACGAATGGGACAAGGCCATCAAGAAGGGCCTTAGTCTGCTTGACATCGTCGACTTCACTACAGTCAGTCAAATGCAGGCTGGCGCCCGCCAAACGATTAATTACGGCATTGAACTCAGGGTCAGCGCAGACCTGCTCGGGCAGGCTGAGGGGGGCTGTGTACAAGACACCTACGACGCCCTTAGGCGACTTCTGAAGCCTCAAGTGGCCGACTTGGCCATCGAATACGGCACCAAATTTCAAACAACAATGCGCTGGTACGATAGCGAAAAGATGGACGACTTCCTTATTCGAATCGAGGAGGTTATTCGTGGCTACGATACCTACATCGACCCTCTCACGGGCAAGCAGAAGGCCGTGAATCTGGTAAGCTGCGTTTGCAAGAAGATCCCAGCACTTAACGCAGAGCTGCTGGACCTTTGGCGAAGCAAATGGATCAGCCTACATGACGACGAAATCTACGCAGCGGTGAAGCTTTTTGTCACCAACCGCTGCAAGGACCGGGCGGTTGCTGTATCAGTAACCAAGGGCAAGGCCAAAGCCGAAACCAAAGCACCAATCAAAGACAGCAGCAGCACCAAAGACAACAAAACCAAGACCCAAGCGTACAAACGCAAGGAGGGCGCAAAGTGCACGCACTGCGATCAGACTGGGAATACAGTCACGGAATGCTGGAAGAAGAACCCAGAGCTTCGACCCAAGTGGGCGTCGGGGGGCAAGGCCAACAACAACCAGGCCGCAGAGAAGGAGGCAGCACCATCCAAGGCTCACAACTTCGTGACGATGACCTCCCTCACCGCCAGTGCTGACGGTGAGACACCACTGCCTTCATATATGCACTCACCCGACTTTGGTACCGTCGTTATCACCAGCGACAATTGCGCAAACACCTCGCAGGCGGCGGTGAGCATCAACCCCTGCCTTGAGTCGCACCAGAACACTGCTACCACGGGTATCGACGGTTGCGCAAGCGCTGCGCAAGCGGTGAGCAACGGATGCGAGGGCATTGCCCAGGCGCTGATTAACCTCGACCTTGGTACTGAGCCTAAGGCAGGCCGCGTCAACTACGCCCCCTTCCACAGCTTTCATACAAATCAAGCCAACGGTTGGCTCTTCGACACCGGCGGTGATATTCATATCACTAATGACTCCCGTTGGTACGATCCAGACACGGAACACACCGCTCAGATTACGATTACCACGGGGGGAGGTCCTGTTGTCACCAAGTCTGCAGGCCAAGTAACGCTCCACATGGAGGGACCAGACGGGAAGAAGCACCATGCGACGCTACACCACGTCTTCTTCGTCCTTGGCTTCCCGTTAAATATCATGTCCGGCCTACGGTTCTACAAGGCAGGTAATTACCTCCAAGGCACCCAGCTAATGTCCGAAGACGGTGTGGCTTTTAGCCAATTCGACATCCACAAGACCGGCTTCAACGTGCCCATCCACAACAAGCTGCCTTCTCCCACGCAGGGGGAGCAGAAGATAAATTGCGCGGTCCAGAACGGGCCCGAACCCGATGAATTTGACCCAAAAGCTTTGCGCAGTCTCTGAACGAGCGTCAGAGACTGCGCCTCATTCACCAGAGACTGGGTCACCCGTCCTGGAAAGCTCTCAAGGAAACACTAAAGCAGGCCAAAGGTGGCATGGTGAGGCATGAATACGTCACGGAAAACACAGAGCCAGTCTGTATGCCCTGCGAACTAGCAAAGGCTAAGCATTTCAAGCCGAAAGACATACGCGAAATCCACGCCCAAAGACCAGGGGAGGTCTATCACATTGACTTGGGCCAATTTAAACAGACTGGCTATGACGGCTCCAAGTACATCACCGTCATCAAGGATGAATTCACTGGCTTGATCAAGGTATTGGTGCACAAAACCAAGACGGAAGCACCTCCCGCAATCAAGGCGCTGATCGAGCGCAATGCGAACGAATTAGGCTACAAGCCTCTGCGAATTCACCTCGACAACGGTACCGAAATCTCTGTCACTACTATCGAGCGATACTGCGTGCCAAGGGGCATTAGGGTCATCTCTAGCCCTGCGTACGACGCTGCAGAGAACGGAGGAGCAGAGAGGGCAGTCAAGGAGATCGTCATACGCACCAGACTGCTCCACATTCAAGGTCGAATACCGCTTGGCCTATGGCCTGAGGTCTGCAAGGCTGCAGCCTACATTCGAAACCACGTGGCCAACAGTAAGGGGGAGGTGCCAATTGTCAAATGGCAACGGAATAACGGCCGAAAGAAGGACGAAACCTTCGTCCTAGACGTCTCTCACCTACGCACAATTGGCTCTAGAGCAGTGGTCCGCAAGCCTGACCAAGTTATTCAGAAGGCAGGAGAGGCTAAGAACGAGCCTCGAGGTGAAGAAGCCATGCTCGTGGGATTCGAGGGGACTCACCTATATAG
>LDEF01000142.1:0-25537 GCA_001455505.1 Leptographium lundbergii
CCTACTCCTCACAGTGTATCACCTTCATGAACCCTGCGTATCAGCTTTGCTATTCTCATAGAAACACGTGCAATGCATTTTCGGCAGTAATGGTCAGAGAGCTGGATGGAATTCGGGAGAATACACGACAAGGGGAGATCTGAGGAGAGGTTGAGGTGGGGCGAAAAAACAGTAAAAGTCATAAACAGGAACGAATGATAGATCACTGGTAATGCCTTATTGGATTGGATTCACACTTTTCATAGGGGTTTTGGCACATGTTCTGCACCGTCCGTTCATCGTGTACAGACTGCCTCGGGTGAGGAACTGGACGGCAAATACTTTGAGTTCTTTGATTGGAGTCCAAAGTAGCTGCATAACTTCCTACTCACGCAAAATAGGTATCATTTGTTCCTTAGGGAGTCTAGACAGCACCTTACGGAATAGTTAGTGTGTGCGTTCGAGAATTTATAAGGTCGGCATGGCATGGATAGAGTCCCTGTCGGTGAATGGCCCCCACAGGTCAGAGACGTTTGCGGTTTATGGTGGTGGTCAGCTTGTGAATGACTCCTGCAAGTCAGAGACATTTGCGGCTTGTGGTGGTGGTCAGCGCTATCTAGATAGGCATTGAACCGACGCTTATTATGGTTCCGAGCATGACCAGTCATTCGATTCATGCCAGCTACATGTCGTAAGCCACCGCCAAGCCTTCGGCAGACACTGAGATAGGCCAAAAAAAAGCCGTCGAGTGAAGGGGGGCAACGAAATCAGACACATCAACTGCTGGCTCTCGTACGATGCACAATTTTTGGCGGCGGCCGTCGGTCCGGTCTGACTGGTCATGTTCTCCCAGATGGCCCTGCCCAAGACTGACATTCGGTGAGACTATTATGTTGGGCGCAACATTGTGCCAGGCGGACTGATATTGGGTTCGGCTGTCCAAGAACCGGTCTGGTTCTATTCTTTCATGGGATGGAAATCTTACCAAAAGAGGGCGAGGCACGGCGGCTGCTATTAGTCCGGGCCTATATCTAACAAGTAGTAGCCGCCCGGTAATATGCACAGTGATTGTGTGCTTTTCAGGCGATCAGCCTTCCGGATTGGCTAGAGGCTCCAAGCTATAGCCAATGAAGACAACGTCGCTCAGCAGGGCCAAGCCACCCTTGTTTTCCTGCCATAAGACGCCCAGGCTTGGGCGGCTAAGTCGAATACCTTCAGATCGTCAACTCCTTCCTACTCTGCCGGGGAGTACAATACTCGCCATGCACCATGGGCTCGTACGATTTTTCTTTTCTTGAATTCTGCTCCGTCCATCGTCAGAACACGGTCAAGGCAGCGACCAAAATGGCGCCCGTTTCAACACCCTCGACGTCAAGCCTAGGAGCCAGTGTGTCTGCCATGTCTAGCGGGCCATCGTCATGGGGTACAGATACGCTGATTGGCCTCGTCTTTGGTATCATATCGTCGGTTATTGGCATCTTGGGCTTGTTGGTTGCTCTATTGGCCTCGTGCAAAACACGACTTTCACCGACACAGCGGTATGACCTTCAGCTTTCAGAAATCCTTAAGTGCACTAGCTCATACGAACAATAGCCAAGACGAGTCATTGGTCAACCTTACCACCAATATGCCTCCTCAAGAAGCAACAGCCGAGGAGACGGGGATTGCTTCAAACATGGAAATGGTTTCTGACATCGAGTTGCCGGCGTATTAAACGGGACAGTTAAAGTTAGTGATGGTTTTAAATAGAATGTAAGATACGGAGTAGTCCGTACGGAGTAGTCTTACCGCTTTCGCCGTGTATACTAGGTTTATGATTGGTCCAAGGCCCAAACTAAGAAAAAAAGTTACGTTTACGGAGTTGTCAAGGGTAATTTTACTCCTTACTAGGGTTCGAATTTGTACTCCGTACCGCGCACTGTTAATGCCCCTGGTCGGACCCTGGTCAGGACGGGGTACTGGCCTGTTCCATAAGACAAATACTGTTTGACGAGTCCCTAATTTGGACAAAAAAGAACGACAACAGGAGGACTCGAACCTCCGCGGCCGAAACCATATGATAGTACAGAATCCAATATTGGAAAGTTCGAATCATACCCATTAACCACTCTGGCATGTTGTCTATTGATGAGATTAATGATGCGACACAGAATACATATACGCATCCATGACTATGACCTGGTGATGCGTTGTGTTTTGCTGATTCCGAAAACGATCGAGGGCGGTATTCTTTATTGTAGAAGAAACAAATGAATGCAAAAAGGTGAAGGGCTCGTCGGTCTGGTCTTTGTGAATCGTTGGAGTGAAAGAAAGGACTGACATGCATGCAGCGCGACAATGTCCATACTGGAAGAGGGCAAATAGTGTGATGCCCATTGTTTGCTAACCTTCAGCACTACTGTGGCCGTATCCACACCACGAAGGGCTTTTCTCGACCTGTTCTATTGCAAGAACCGTGCCATTAGCAGAGAGTGACTTGCGTCTGGATCGTAGATTGCAATCTACAATGACTGTTGTATCTGCCTCCAAGTCCTCCAAGTTGTGCATTTTGCTCTCGAAGTCCACGTACATTCCCACCCATAGTACTCAAGGATGCAGGTAAACTCGTCCAGCGCGCTGTGGTAGAAATGCCTCTGGCGTCTTCAGCAGCTCACCGCTTCCCCCGCTCTCGTCACTGATGTGGAGACTCAGCTCAGAGTTTGCCCGAAATGCTTGGAAAGTGTGGAGCGCTACAACGTGGAGAACTTGGATCGCGAGCCCACGCGTGACGTCCTGCAACGTGGTCAACGCGACATTCTTGTAGGGTGAGCATCAGGGTGTTTGTGGTTTGGGAGACAGCTTATTGGAAGGACGTCAGTCGTAGTCGATTCATGTCGATCCACCGCTCAGCTCCACCGCAAGCACGTACAAGTAGAGCTGCTCCCTGCGAGCATGATCCGGCTGTTTCCTCTTCTTCCCCGTATTTCTCTTCTTTCTCTTCTTCCGTGAAGCAGTTGCAGACAGCACGCACCCCGCAACCGAGCCATGTTCCACGACAAGCCTGCCTGGATCCTCGTCAAGGGGACCGAATTCAACCCCGGCCGGTCGCTCTCGCTGGGCCAGATCCTGGTCAAGCCCCACGAGCCGGGCAGCCCGCTGCTGCCCGACGGCCCGCTGCCCATCCCGCCGACCCAGATCGAGTTCTCCTTTGAGGTCGGCGTCGAGGACACGACCGCCTCGGCCCTCGACGGCTCCTTTGGCGTCTGGGCCGACGTCGACCTGCTGCCGGTCAAGGGCGACATCGGCGGCCACCGCAAGGTCGAGCACTCGGCCGCCTGGCAGTTTGACAAGATCGAGTGCCAGATCTTCACGCCGCACGCCGACTATGTCACCCAGGCCATCCAGTCCGAGGACGTCCAGAACCACATCCGCGGCTTCACCCTCAACCTGCGCAAGCGTCTATACATGGTCACGGGCGTGCGCATCGCTCGCGGCGCCCAAAAGGCCGAGAAGGTCTCGCACGAGACCGGCATGCACGTCAAGGCCGGCGTCGACGCCGTCGAGTTTGGTGGGCCGCCCATCACCGCCGGCATCGAGCCCGGATTCGAGAAGGAGGGCGCCGAGAGCCACTCGTTTCAGGGCGCATCCGACTTTGTGTATGCGTACCGCCTGGCCGAGATCCATTACGGCCGCAAGTCTGCCGTGTGTGCAGGCGTGGGCCCGAAGCCTGACCACGGCTGCGATGTCCACGACGCTCACAGCACCCACGACGGCCATGACACGCATGCAACACATGCCACAGATGCCACGAGCGGAACGCACGACACACACGACACACACGACTCACATCACGCACACGACCTTCACAGCCATGACGGCAAAAAGGCCGACAGCCTGATCGGGTTCATATCCAACGGCAGGGAGTTCGATTGGGGCGACAAGCTGGAGAAGATCTCGTCGGAACTGGAAGAGTATTATTTGCCAAAGGACTAGGAATAGGTTCGGGTTTTTGAAAGCTCGGAAACGAATATCGGGATAGGGAAATCAGGTAGCATTTATAGTATTCAGTTGGAATTGAAAGCGCAGACAGCCTCCTAAAGATCAGGCATTTGTTCATATCAAGGTCGTCTGACGAAGAGGGTATTTCGGTACTCGTCGCAATATTAGACAAGGCGTTGCTGGCATCGATGCTTCGTAGAATCTCGCAGTGCTCTCTCGGTTCTCTAGTGCAAACTCTTTGTTAGACTAGAGGCATTTGCACCAGATAGACATGACCATATGGTCGGATACCACCTGTCTGTAGTCATTCGAGTCTGCGGTCGACAATTGAATGTGCCAAAACAGTGTGTATGGCCCTGCAGCCACAGGTCCTCGGCCTAAATTGTAGTTTCTGCAAGTCAATGTGTGCTTTTCCAAACCGATAATATATGCAAATGCATCATCCAAGGCCACAACTCGCAGCCATAGTCGCGTCCGCACATCTGTTCGCATGCATTTGATTCTTTCCGCTCATCATCGCCACAATGACATACGGATTAGGGTGGGGCTGCACGTCAAACGGTGTCAAAGCCAGGAGCAGCCCTATGCAGCTGCAGTTTGTCAGAACGGCCCTGCGACAAGTGGGTCTAGCACACCGATGTATCTCACCTGCAGGGGAACGCGCGTCTTGGGCAGTGGCAGCTGTGACAAAGCCAGCCCGTCTGCCCAACATCTACCTCTAAGGCACTTCCGGCCTGTTTGCAGCCACGTCGGCGTCCGACATTGATAGTACATTCTGTCGTATATGACAGGCTACAGCTATTGCGATTCTGAAAACGTCTTTCACTTTTTAACAGCGCTCTGGAATCTCCTAGTAGGAAGAATTACACACATTTTTGAATTATTTTCTGACACATAATTGTTCTTATAGAGGGCTTCACGTACAGAAACAAGCACGAAAGCAAATACGAAAGCAAATACAGAATGTCCCTACGTTACAAGCGAATGAAGCCGACGAATCAAATTCCTGTCACCAGGAGGTCCAGGGTCGACGACGGATACCCTGCCCACGAGCACAATCCAACAGAAGATCATATTTCCAGTCCGCGGACTTTGCGGATTAGCTACATAATCCCAATATCGATGTCCTTCGAAGCAGACCTTTGTTGCATTGGCAAAGATGGACGGACCCGAGTCACATTCAATCTCGACACACACATAACACCGACAGCTTAGAATACCATCGCGAAGAAAAGGCTAGCGAGGCCTGCCTTTTATTGCTGGAAGCAGTATCTACAGAGAATATTTCCGACAGCGATCTCTTCTACATTCCAACAGTCACCGATCAAAACGGTCAGCTATTCCTGCACCATCGGCTTCTTCCTTTCAAACCTTCTTTCAAGGCTACATTCGAAGAAATCATACAACATCCCCAAGGTAAACTCCACACCTTGCCTCGTGGTCAGCAGTATTCAAGAAGCGATTTGGATATATATACGGCCCGACACACGATACAGGCTGCTCAAAACAAGGCCAAGACTAGAAACTAGACTATAATGCCGCTCGATTCAAAGCCGTCCGCGGTGCATATGACAACTTCAAGTTTCTTTCACGAGTTCCCGAACAAAACGGTTGACGCGCTATTATTTCCATGAAGACGCTATAGAGATAAACGTATTCTGAGAATAATCAGACACTGAGAGCGAGAGAGGAGAATTTTTGTACAAGAACGCACATGTAAAGAGATACAATAAACTTGAATAATAATGAAAAACAAACCTCTTCTATTCCCCCCGGAAACGTAGTCTGTGAGAGGCGGAACCGTTGCCCCGTGTGATAACTGCCCCCTGTGCCACGACCTCTCGGTGCAACGCTTTGTCCGTCACTTTCGTTTCGCAGTGCCTATATGAATCTTCACCCACTGCCGTCTTCCCACTTTTCTTTCTACTTCTATTCAACATCTCTTCTCAAGGCCTTTACGACTGCTAGCTCAACCTATCTTACTCTACTCTCCTCCATACTCCCCTCACGACTGCGACAAGATGATCTCACTTGTTCTCCTCGCCTGTCTCTCCCTTGTGCTTGGCGTTCTCTCCTCGCCGTTGCGTCTCGGCGCCAACGACACAATGTCCGTGTCTTCCATTTTCGACGGCACGGGTTTCCTGCCACCAGTCGACAGCACCGGCATGAAGAATGGTAGATCTTTCCTTTTGCCCCTGCTGGCTCTCGCTCACTTCTCTACCAGGTATGCTCTGCGGCAACTTTGCCACGGCGAGCAAGAACGACGTGGTATTTATGCTGCGCGAGTTCCGACGCCAGTATCCCGACGGCTCCGACGACTTGTGCGGTGCACCGGCCAAGACGTGCACTCGACAGGCCTGCCGCAACACGAGCGGACTCTATGTAAGTTGTGTGTTTGTGTGTATCGTGTATTGTATCTGGCTAACTGTATAGTTTTGTAATGTATGCAGGCTCCCGACGCTCTCTCCACGCTTTCGCTCAAGTCTTCTCACTAATATCTAGGATTTTGCCACCGAAACTAACATCCGCTGCTCGACCATGGCCAACTGGCTGGCCGACATCTGCGACGGCTGCTGCACGACGAGCGTGATACAGTCCAAGGGCCTCTCGGGGCAGCAGTTCAGCACCGCCGGCTGGAACGTAGTGGTGTCGTTTGCGGACTGTAACAACGATCCTGATGCGGACCGGCCATCCGACTTTGCGACCTGGGGGCCCAACGGCCAGTGTTTGAACTACGGAGGGTGAGGATAGTGGTGATGATGGGGTAGAGGGTGGGGGTGAAGGACCGAAATCAAACAGTGGTCGGGGGCGGTCGTTGCTACAGAAAGAAGACTCGTACGATGGGATACACTAGTTACTGGACAGGAGGAGGAGGATGAGAAGCGTGTGGGTGTATGGGGGCGCATCCGTTTCCCAGGGGACTCATACTCAGATAGCCATCAGCCAGGTGCCTCTCATAGTCACACGCCAGCTGCCTCTAACAGAAACTCGTGGAAAGAAAAGAAGACCAATACAA
Organism: Leptographium lundbergii; assembly: GCA_001455505.1. Classification (NCBI taxonomy): domain Eukaryota; kingdom Fungi; phylum Ascomycota; class Sordariomycetes; order Ophiostomatales; family Ophiostomataceae; genus Leptographium; species Leptographium lundbergii. The sequence continues at coordinate 6,974 of LDEF01000142.1, forward strand.
GCTAGGCATCCACTTCAAGGCCAGGCTTCGCGGCCATCGTCTCAGTCTGATACACAATTATTCTAGCAGATGCTGTGAAGGGCCTTCTTCGGCCGTATAATCAAGCCCTTGACTCGTTGCTGGCCTACCACACGAGACTGTCCCCCATTCAAAGCCCTCGCGCCCCCCCTTTTGCCTTTTGTTGACACCTGGTCGACACGCGTTGTGCTGTTGTGGTTTCGTCTAAATACCAATCTGAGAAAAGATTCACATTTTGCACGACTCTCCCCCCTTTTTATCTTTTTCATCAAAAACATCCAGAGTTCTGGAGAGGATCTCTTCCTACTATAGCCTTTGCATCTATATACAAAGCATAAGGATCGTACACATCGTCGTCGCCGACAGCTTTCTGTCGTCTGCGCTTGAAGAACCACGCGAGGCTCCCAAGTCAGTATTGACCAACAGGTAGCAGTTCTTTCTCTTTGTTCGACCTACCCTTTCACCTTCCCGCATCACTAACCATTTATCTTCTTTGTTATAGACACAACGCTGAGATAAAAGCAAACATGGATCCCAAGCATAACCGCCTCCGGGACTTTCCCGTCGCGTTTGTCGCCGAGACAAACGAGCGTGGAACCCCGGATAGCAACCCCTTTTATTCGACAGAGGGGGAGTCCGACTTCAGCACGGGCGTGCACAGTGGCTCGTCGGACAATAGCGGAAAGGCAAAGAAGCCTGTGTCGCGGCCTCCCGTTAAGGGGGCTGCCAAGGCCCTTCCTCCCACGTCTGAAGATGCCATGACGGCTGCTATTGCAGCCATGGAGGCTGGAGACGAGATGCTTCCGGAGATGGCCACCTTCCTCGCTCGTCAGAGTGTCGAGCGGAAGGAGGCGGCCAAGCTGGCCGAGAAGAAGGCCGTCGACAAGGCAGTTGAAGAGTCTACCCGGGCTGCTGCCCAAAAGGCGGCTCGGGCCTCCCTCGTGCCCAAGGCCTCCGTCAATGTCTGGGGCGGTGGCAGCGATGCCATGGGGGCGTCGCCTACAGCCGTCGATGATGACGCTGACTGGGTCATCTCTGATGAACGGACCCGTGATGCCGGCAATGGCCGCACGATCCATGATGCCACTCTCATCCAGCGAGGCCGTATCTCTCGTGAGGCTGCACTCGCCATGACTGCTGACCTCACGGCTGCTCCTCGTCACATCAACGACAGTGATGGTGGAGCTTCCCTCTATGGTGGAGCGGCTTCCAACATTGGCAATTCTCATATGGTTGGAAACACTGGAACTGGTGGTCATGGTGGCACTGGTACTAACCCTGGCAACTCTGTCAATGTTGCTAGCGAAAATCATGGTCGCGCGGACAGCGCCCGCTTTGAGCAGTATCCTCTGTACTCGCTCCAGGTGCGCTCTGGCATTCTGGAGCCCAAGCAGCGCCGCGAGCAGCGCCTTAAGCTCCAGCAGCTACCGGTGACGCCGCCTCCTCGCAACAGGGCGGCTCCTCGCATGGCTCCTTTCAAGGAGCTGCCTGAGCGTCCCAAGATAAAGAAGACCGTGCAGCCTGAGCCCAAGACGGAGCAGAACAAGTTCCACAATCAGGTGTTCCCTCCGGCTCAGCAGGTTCTCCTAAAGCAGGTGCAAGTGAAGCAAGTTCAGGTGAAGCAGGTGCAGGTGCACCATGTTCAGTCTGAGCACAAGTCGGACCATGGTCAGCACAAGCACATGAAGGCTGAGGTCCATGTTGAGCCCCCGATGCTTCCGCAGATCCGTCCTGGGGCTCAGACCCCGAAGAAGCAGGCTCTGGGGGTTCCTGGTGACCACATGGTTCTGGACACGCCTATCAACAACAGGACACGTGACCATGGCAACAATGGCAATAATGTCATTGGCAACAATGGCCACAATGTCAGTGGCCACAAGATTGGCCACAATGCCATTGGAAACAACGTTGGTTACGATCATAACGCTGATGATCATATGGTCGTTGATCACTTCCACGGCATTGCCCAACAGGCCCGTGAGACCATGGCCAACTACCGTATTGCCAACAGGAACACTGCGGACCTGACGCCGTCCGAGTTCGAATTCTACACCACCCGATCGGACCACATTTCGAACTGGGTTGTGGAAGTGCGTCACATCCTCGAGGGTACGTCGGAGAATGAGGGTCCGGACGGGGTTGCAGTCGGCGGCAGCAGTGGAAACCTCGACATTGGCGTCGCTGATGGTGCCACTGAGGTCTCGGCCGATAGGCTGCAGTGGCCTACTCTTCAGAATAACCCGACGGTGAACAATGACAGGCTCCCGGCGACGGAGCCGACTGGCGCGCTGCATCGTCTGCGTATGGCCATCCTGACAGCCTTTGCTGAGCGCTGCCGCAAGGAACATGGCAACGGGACCATTAAGAAGGACGCGAACGGCTTTGCCGTCCCGCTCTGTGCCCGCTGCCTTCCGGCCGACGACTTTACCATGAAGTCGCAGCACGGGCATTTGTTCCTCAACAGCCTTCTACTGCCGCTGGCCGAGGCCATCAGCTACGGTGAGATGGTCATGCAGGTCAACACGGCCATGATCGAGCGGGTGTACGAGGACTCCGGTCTGGGCGAGTCGCACGAGTCGACCGAGCCCGTGTCCGTTTCGTGGAACGGCATCCACGCGAACCCCATCCTCGAAGACTACCAGCGGGCTCTCGTGATGGCTCTGCGCCGTCGTCGCTTGCTCGATGCGCTTCCGATGAACGTTGACGGAAGCGGTCTGCTCACGCATTAGTAGCAAGCGAAACTGCAAGACCGACAAGGATTCGGCAGAAATGGGGACGATCAATGTATTTTTGGAGGCCATGTGATAAGTCCAGAGGATCGATGAGAGTGACATTGAATGGGGATTGATGAGAATTGAGGTCGGCAACGATGGTCAGAGCAGGAACAGGACGGGGTGATGCACGGATGTGGCACCAAACAAGGAAGATCTAGTAGAAACACAATATAGGCCAATAAAAAAACGATCTCGTTATTATTTTTTCCTTCTTGATGCCAGTGCGTTAGATGTAGCTAGTATCCCAACTACAAAGAAACAGTCTTTGCCTATTGGAAGACTTTACCGTCACAAAGTAAACGAGATTTTAATATCCTCGCTCTCTTCCACCTAAAACGGTATATCATGGCTGACCGGATGGCAAGCTTGTTGCAGCCGTCTGTAGTACGCGGTCCCAATAGCCTCAAAACGCATCTTCCAGTATTGACACCACGGAGATAATCGCTGGCGTTGAATATCATAAGTGCTTGTAACGCATCTCATAGGGTCGTTGTCATTGTAGAGGATATTTCGAGTATGGCCTGGTCGTGTCAGAGGATGAAGCTCCCGCCGTGATCTTTGGTATTTTGTTCTAGGTCTCGTGGTCGCTACCAAAGAAAGAAACGTTAGTATGAAGAATGGTAGAGTCCTAAAAGATCCAACATCCTTAGAGACCGCATGTTGCATACCTGCTACATCTTAATGGACTCCCCAAGTCAAGATGGCTGGTAAAGTATACTTGAAGTTTTACTTTTTGTTTATTTCGCATATGATGTAGATGCGAATGTTGAGCGTATATGTCACGAGCTTTAAGGATGTTCAAGCTGTTGAAGAAGCTCAATCTTGAGCTGCGATAGATAGTATTATCGAACTTGCTCGGCTAGCTTGACGTGAATTTAACAAAGCCTGTACACTTGTTAATATTCCGACGCGTTTGTTGGTAGAAGTTCTAAGATAGACACCACCAATACCTGAATAGGCGGTGCCACATCAGCTTTGCCGTAGGCCGAGACTCTCATGCTTTGTAGGAGGATGTGGATCGCAGTATATTCTTCTGCTCTCAAGTCGTAGTAGGAGGGCCGTCGAAAACGAGGCGTGGAAAACGAGCAACATTATAACTGTCGAGAGACAGAGGACTGCGAATACCTTTTCAGAAGCAGTTTTCACGGGCGGAAAATAAAAACGACGAATAAAGACAGGACAGTGTGGGGTAGGCCTCTGATGCTGGTGCAGCGTTTACGGCCGTGCAGAAGGTAAGACGCACTAAATGGCGGTGCCTACGATTTTGAGAGAAAAGAATGTCCCAGTAGTGGACGGTTTCTGGTCCACGTTAATATTTCCGTATCGTGCCACGTAGTTTGGCAGAGCAAGACCAACCAGAGCCACCACGAAAGTGATGCGAGTAAGACAGTAAAAATTGGCGCTCCTATCAAATGGACAGAGCATTCGGAAATTAGATGCTGATTGGATTCAAAGATTGCACAAGCTTATTCGCCTCGGAGACTGGGCTATAATGGACTGCATACCCTAGAACCTGTGTTCGGCTCTGGGAAACAGAGTCGTCTACGTTTTCTGAGGAACCCTCAGCAGCGACGTTGCGACTGTTTGCACCAACGGCCCGTCGCACTCCAACAGATTGATCGACGAGCAAACAGAACAACGTTTGTTTAACTTTGTATTTTACTATTTTTAACGGGTTTGTGTATCTATGCTGTCGCTCAAAGACATCTCTCCGTCCACTCGCCACCGCCTATGCCGGCAGCTTGCCCGACTGCTGCGCCGTCCAGGTGGCAATGGCGTCCATCAGGCCGGGCGAGAGCGCGTCGTACGTCTCGAGCCCGAGCTTCTGCAGGCGGGCGCGCACGTCGGCCATGCCGGCCGGCGGGAAGCCCTGCTCGATGATGGACGACACAAAGGCGGCAAACTGCGGCTCCTGCCAGCCGGCCACGGGCGAGAGCTCGGCGTGGACAAAGTCGAGCCCGTGAAAGGCGTGGGCCTTTTCGATCCGGCCGTACAGGTGGACACCGCAGTCCTTGCAGGCGTGGCGCAGGATGGTTGCGGTCGGGTCGACCACGACGAGCTTGTCGCCGTTGGCCGTGACCGTGACCTTTTCGCGGGCGATGACGCCGACGACGCTGAAGAGCGCGCCCTTGGGCTTCCAGCACTTGGAGCAGCCGCAGGCGTGGTTGTGGGCCACGTTGGCGCCCAGCGTGACCTCGACCGGCTTAGCGGCACAGTGGCAGCGCAGCACGCCGCCGGCAAAGTCGGACTTGCCCTTGGCCAGCGTCGGGCCGTCGAGGAGGGGGTGCAGCGAGGGAGCCATTTTGGGTGTAGTTTTGGAGAGACGAAGATGGTCGAGAGATGTCGAGAATCGAGAATGGTGTCGAGAGTGTATCGAGAATGTGTCGAGAATGTGTCGAGAATTGCAGTCTGCAGCGGAACAGCCTCTCTTATAGTCAAACGGCCCCTCTTCTCGCCTTCTCCTCCTCTCCTCTCCTCCTCTTCTCCAGCGGATCCTCGGACATTCCAGGCGATCTCCTGCAGTTACTCAAAGCTGACCTTGCGGCTCCTCTTGGCTGCTCCCGAACGTTCCCCGAAGCCGGTGCGGAGGTGCTCGTGGGCCCTCTCTCTCTGCAGGCCCGCCCACCGCGCTGACGCCAGCACACCGGCTGCTGAAACCGCTCTGATGCTGGGGAATGCGACGGTTTCGCTGACGCCAGCAAGGCGCAGCCCAAACCGGATCCGCTGCCCCCCTTGTTTCCGTGGCCCAAACTCGGGAATTCGCAATCAAGCCAGCCAGGCCTCGGATCTGCGCTCCCCGCAGACAGCCCCTCCCTCTGTCGGCCGACAGGACGGCCTCGATGTCGCCATCGCTGTGTCCGACGCTGGCTGTCCGGGTGTTTGTTGTGTGGAGATGACACGGAAGAAAGATGTTCCTCGCCGTTGAGGACCGAGTAGAGCGTCCCTTGGAAGTGGGGCGACAGCTGTACTCGTAGAGTGGACGGTCAGAAGACGGCCAGAAGACGGCAGAAGTGACGGACAATGGCGCAAGCTTTCAGAGAAAAGGCAAAAAAGCCTCAGACAGAAGCAGGATGGAGGAGGGTCAGACGCGATCTATATATACTGCCAACGGGCCATTCAGGTACGGGCCATTCAGGTACGGGCCATTCAGGTACGGACACCTTGATGCGTGGATGATTAGTATTCGCTGATGATTAGTCGACATTTTCCGGTGCGTTGGGCTGGGCCACAACGGTGTGAGGTATCTTACGAGTACGGAGTACGAGTAATCGCAATAATACCGGCCTTGTGCATTCACGTCTCATACTATCACGCAGACCTGACCTTGCAATGTGTCGCAGCAGTCGCATGTCTGCGAGTGGAGATGACTAAGCACAGATCATCCACCAATGAGCGCTGTTTGCCAGAGTGGCGTGTCGCATGCCGCAGTTCAGCCAGAGCTTAGCCGGGGATTTTCCGCCGCCCAACAATGTCTGGTCATGTCTTGTCTTGTGGGCAGCAGCCATGGATCCGCTGCAGCCTTCTGCGCGTGCGCCTCTGCCGTCGTCGCAGCGCAGCCCTAGGGGTGAGGGCGAGGCGGACGATGTGAAGCACGGGCGATTCTGGAGCATGGGTGATTGCAGCGAGTCGGTAGAGACGGAGAGAGTGAAGGCAACGTCGACGTCGACGGCGATGGCGGCTACGACGGCTACGACGGCTACGACGGACACTGCTAGAGCGAATAGATCTGCGGCCGTGTCTTCGCCCGGGCGGCAGCATGGCCGGGTGACACGTATCAGCAAAGCATGCGACATGTGTCGGGCGAGAAAAGTAAAGGTGAGTTCCCTATATTCTCTGTTCCCTCGTTCCCTCGTCCTCTCGTTCCCTTCTCTCATTCGCTTCTCTCGTCCTCTCGTCCTCCTAACAGAACAGTGCGATGGCGCCCAGCCCTGCCGGTCCTGCCGCGACCTCGGTGTTGCCTGCACGACGCAATACGTCTCCCGACGGCGAGGTCCCACGAGCAAGTACGCCGCTCAGTCGGGCATGACGGCAGCCGAGCTGTGCGGCAGCCTGTCTGCGCTTCCCGGGCTTCCTCTTCCGCCGATGCCCTGTCCGCCATCACCGGCCACATCGCCGTCTCCTGCCACCAGGCCCTCGACCGACGACATCGCGCCGCTGCCGGTGCTCGCCCTCCTGGTCGACGACTACTTTACGTACATGCACCCGCTGATCCCGTTCCCGCACGAGCCGACGTTCCGGCAGCGGTTCGCCTGTGCGGCCGAGCGATGCGAGCCCGCCTTTGTGGCGCTGTTGGCCGCCATGGTCGGCGGCCTGGCCGCGTCGTTTCCGCGCAGCGTGCGGGCACAGCTCAAGGACCACGGCGACAGCGAAGGCGCCGTGCGGTTCCCGCGGGCCGTCAGCATGGTGGCGTGCTGTCGGGGTGTGGCCCTGGCCGCGCGCGGCGCCCAGTTCTACAACACGACGCGGCCGATGACGACAGACGACGCGGCCACGAGTTATTTGTTGGGCCTTGCGGCCGGCTACACGTTTGCCTGGGGGCTTTGCCGGCGGTTCATGGCCGAGAGCATGTCGTTTGTGCAGGAGGTCGGCGTGTTGACACGAAAGGACGATGGCCATGGAAATGAACATACAGACGGCCAAACCAATGCCATCGTCGACCAGATCGCTCGCCGCATCTACTGGATCCTCTTCCTCGCTGCCCGCTCCATGCAGCAGACCGGCGCCTCGCCCGCCGAGGTCCCCCTGCCATTTGTTGCTCTGCACCACGGCCACGGCTGGCCACCGCTGCCGGCCGAGGTCGACGATGTCTACATCACGGCTGCCGGCGTCGGCGACCAGCCGCCCGGCGTCGTCTCGCTGCTGACTGGCTTCAACCGCGCCGTCCAGGTCTACGCGACCATGGACCGGATCGTCGACGGCCCTGGCATGACTGCCCCCGGCCGCGTGGCTGACCAGGCCGCCGCCCTCACCGATGCCCTCCGGGAAGCCAAGGCCCTCGGCGACGCCCTGCCGGACGAGCTGCACCTGCCGCTTCCTGGAAGTGGCCGGGCCCCCGCTAGCACCACGCCCTCGCCCTCGGACGACCACTACGACGACGTGTCCGGCTACCGCTACTATCCCCCGGCGCCGCTCGCCTCGGCCGACGATCTGCGCCTGCTGCTCGACCAGCAGCCGCGGCGCCGTCGTCAGGTCCAGTACGACATCCAAAAGACCAACATCTACGCGTCCCTGCTGGCGACCCGGTCGTACTATGTCGAGCGCCACGGCCACCTGCTGCACGTTGGCGGAGACGACAACGGCACCGTCGCCGCCGCCATCGCCGCCGAGCGCGACCTCATCGTCCGCTCGCTCCTCCTCGTCCTTGCCGCCATCCCCCAGTGCAACATGGAGCCCAACGGGTGCGCGCTTATCAACAAGATCCGCCAGGTCGCGTCCACGCTGCTGGGCAACATTGCCGACGAGGCCGCCGCCCAGCTCGGCCGCTTCCTCGACATCCTCGTCAAGCTCGAGCGGCTCGGCCATGGCGCCCAGGCGTATGGGTTGGATCACGTGACTGCCACCGGCCTCGCCGACAACATGGGCCCGGCCGACGAGGAGGAGGAGCTGCAGAGCTGGGCGAACCTGCGGGAAGAGCAGATGCGCTTCGCCGCAAGCGGGGGGTTCATGTTGCATTAGCGTCGAGGAGATGTCGGTATACGTACGAGCTGGCGTTGATTTGGCAACATTTATATGAGCATGTTGGTTTCGCGTGAAAGTCGGTTGTAAGAGTCGCGTACATTGAAACAAAGAGTTGCAAAGAGAGCGTATGCTTCAGAGAACACAAACACTAGTCAGGAATGACAGCAAGGAGAGAGCAAGGTGACATGGACGCTCGTCGGCGCTTTGTCGGACCATTCCAGCAGTCCTGAGAGCACAGGTAGGCAGCCGTGTGACGTCCAGCAGCCGAGCTCGCCTACTGTCCGACCTTTTGGAGGACTGTGGGGAGTTTTTTTTGCTGTTGTGCCGCTTCGTCTTTTGGTCTAAGCACGGCTGTCAACACCGTCTCTTCTCGGCATCGTTTCTTTCTTTCTTTTTTTTTTCGTACTTATTTTTTCCTTGTTGTTCTCACTGTCTATTGTCCCTGGCCATCGCTCTGCTTCTTTGGTCCTCAGTCTCTTCCACGGTGAACCATTACCTCCACACTTCCACACCACTACCGAGACTGTCCTCTCGTCAGCTTCAACCAACCTCCATACACCCACCACCCTCACCATGTCCCACCCTCCCTGCTATGCCGCCGCCGGCCGTCCCCTCGACCCCCGCTTCCTCCCCTGCGGCAATCCAGCCCTCGCCCTCCAGGCCTGCTGCTGGCAGGGCGACACCTGTCTCGTGCACGGTGCCTGCTTCGGCGTCCACGGCGGCAGCTATGTCACCTATCTGGCCGGCTGCACCGACGCCGACTACGGCGCCCTCGCCTGTCCGCCCAAGGGCCCCGACGCCCTCGCCACCGCCGACGCCTGGGTCGGCCTGGCCTACTGCAACGGCTCCTCCGACCAGTGGCAGGCCTGTCGCCAGCCGGCTAGCCCGACCACCCTGGCTGCGGCCGGGCCCTGCGCCTGTCCGTCGGCCACGGCCGACCGCACCGTCGGCGTCGTCGCCGGGCCCACGCTGCCGGCCACGGCCAGCCTGCCGCTTCTCAGCAGCGGGAGCATCTCGTGGGTGTCGCCGTGGGGGGGATCCACTGGAGAGCTGCCATCGACGAGTCTGTCTGTGTCCGCGTCCGTGTCCGTGTCCGCCGTGTCTGCGTCTGTCGTTTCCACGTCGGCCTCCAGCCCAACCCCCTCATCCCACCCCCATACACAGCTCATCATTGGCACCTGCGTCGGCATCGGTGGCTCCCTCCTCACCATCGCCGTCCTGCTCGCTGTCCTCGCCGTGCGGCACTGGCGACGGCGCCGCGCATCGCCCGCTGAACAGACCCCCACAGACAAAACGGACCGGCCGCTGCGACCGCTCTACCGCCCCGACGCCGAGCCGGTCTCGCCCTTGACCGTGTCCGAGCTCGAACCCCGTCCGGCTCGGCCGTGGTCCCTTCGCTCCGAGCTCGAGGACAGCAGCATTCATAGCCACCTGCGCAGCAGCATCGGCACCGCCATGTGGACGCGCAGCACGCTGGTACCCGCATCCATGGCCGGTACGGTCGGCACGACGACCATGACGACGGCACGAGAGAGCAGGGAAACCGGCAGCAGCACCGGGACGGCAGAGACCGCACTTGGACCACAGGCATACCAGGAACTGGCCGAGCTGGAATAGGGGCCGAATGGGGAGATGGCGAGTAGGGGAAGAATAGTAGAGACAAAGAAGGACCCTGAGTGAAGCTTGAAGGAGGCCACGATGAGATTTCTGCATTGAACTTTCGACGAATGTGACAAGACACAGCTGACGCCTTTACGGAGTCTGTACTACAAGAGCTTCTCGGAATATGTATAGTGCAATCACTGTTTTTGTCGACAAAAAAAACATGCAGCTTGTTTCGATACAAATGTGGTCAAAGCCGAGTTCGTAAACAAACGACGATGCCAATGCCCAATCTCTGGCATATTTTCTCTCCTTCTGTATTTTGTTTTTGAGGGGCTCGCTCTTTCCTTCCTAATCTCTTCCTTACCCCAAATAGCAGCAACCCTATTCGTATTTGATCTGCACCTCGAGGACAATCCCTTCTGAACTTTCGTAAAGTCGTTAAAATGGCATACGATGACTTCTGATCATTAGACTACTGTCTAGGACTACCCAGCCTCGAAAGGCAATTTCCTAGCGCGAAAACACGTTCATCCTCTCAGTTGAAAGCTCGTCCAATCCCCAAACTTTACCGAATCTGCCAATGCCGCTATTTATGTGCCTCCTACCAGATGGCAGACGACAAGCCAAACTCGCCGTCATTGGCAACCCGACCAGCATCCTCTGTCGTCGACAACCGTGAGCAAGTTTATCGCTTGTCTCGATCGCCAAGGTCTAGGCCACTGGCTGCTGTTTAGAAACAGGCTAATAACGAGACGCATAGATGGCCTTTACCTTTGCCGGGAAGTCCGGGTGGAATGCGGTGCCGTGTTCCCAGCAGCGAGTGCATAGACAGCGGCTCGGATACCGAGAATCACAGGAGCGTTTCCTTCAAAAATTCGGATATCAGCTTCGTGGACAAAAATCGAGACGAAATTACGAATGCCGGATATCCGACGACCATATACGACGGAACAATACTCAGAAAACACTGTCTCTGCATACGGATCAGTTTCATCAGGGGTTGCCAGTCGCAACTGACATCGTCCTCTGTTAGTGGCATCGAGCCATACAAAAGACCTCCACCTACGACCTCCTATTCGCCGTCATACGAGTACTAGTGATCCTCCGGTATCAGATTGCAGAAGAAGTCCTTGCTCACGAATCCGGCTGAAAGGATTCGGACGCATTTCTAAGCAACCCACTAGATCGCCCAAAGTTAGCGCTGTCGGGAATGCATTCGCCCGACTTGTCGATCAGCCGCCTGACATCGCCCTAGCTGTTCGGCCAAAGTTCCACCGTTTGCACGTCTTCTACATCCTGAAGCTGAATAATGTTTCAACGGCCTGATATTGCGTTGATATCCAGTTACTTGCAAGATGTCCAGGGCGCAACTGGTACTTGTACCGGCCTTCTCTCGCACCTTCTCACGGTAATACCGAGGCTGTCAGTACCTGGCTGAGAAAGTTCTGACCCTCTACATGCAATCTTTTCTCCAACACCGCCGCTTGCGCGAGGCGGCCAAGGAAGATGTCGGAAAGTTCCATGCCCAAGGCTACTCGCTGCAGGGAAAGTTGCAGCGAGTCCAGGAGCACGCGATAGCCGGCTTGAAGATCTCTGATCCGTCAGAGGATGATGGCAGCACTACATACGAGGTCGGGTGGGCAGACGGCGACCCAGAAAATCCGCAGAACTGGAGTCTCGTCCAGAAATGATCGGCGACCGTGGCTGTGTCTCTCATCGCCTTGGCTGTCAGCATTCCGGCCTCCATCGACGCCCCTGTCTCTGACCAGTTCAACAAGCACTACGGTGTGGGGCCTATTGCTGGGTCCATGACCACAGGTACTGCATTTCCCGACATTAAAGCTCCTCTTGGCTGCTTGAGAACTGGCCATGTGTGCAACGTAGGCATGTACCTGATTGGCATTGGAGTCGGCTTCATGGTCGCAGCCCCCTTCTCCGAGACGTTTGGGCGCAACCTCGTTTACTTTACCACCCTAACCATCTTCATCCTCTTCAGCATCGGCAAGGCACTGGCGCCAAACTATGGGGCAGCAATCGTGTTCCAGTTCTTGGTCGGCTTCTTCGGCGCGGCGCCTCTGACAGTTGGCGGCGGTACGGTCGCCGACATTTGGGGACCGCTTGAGATCACCTTCAGTCTGCCGTTCGTGACTATGACCTCGTATGGAGGACCCATCCTGGGACCCATCATTGGTGCATACCTCCCCGACATTGGCCTTAGATGGGCTGATTGGATCTCGGCCATCATTGCCGGCGCAGTTCTGCTTATCGTCTTCCTCATCCAGCCCGAGACCTACTCGCCTACGCTTTTGGAATGGCGGGCATCGCACCTTTGTGAGCTCACCAGCGATCCACGATACCATTCCCAAGGTCATGCATCGGCCGGGTCGCTGGGACGACGTCTTCTTACCAACATGCTGCGCCCGTTTAGCTTGACTTATACGGAGCCTATCATCCTCGTCTTCTCCTTCTACCTGATTGTCCTCTACATCGTCTTGTTCACTTTCCTCAATGGATTTCCGTACATCTTCAGCGACACTTACGGCATCTCAAATTCGCTGACTTTCCTCATCTTTACGGCGCTCCTCGTCGGGGACTTTGTCGTCATCCCGCTGATACCAATCGTCTACGGCTGGACCAAGAATGCAGCTGTAAGAGCGACGGACAGAGGTCATAATCTCGCTCCAGAAGTGTGCCTCTACTTTGCCATGCTCGGAGGATCCATCTTGATGCCCATCTCCATCTTCTGGATAGGGTGGACCTGCTACCCCAGCGTTAGCATATGGGTGCCCATCGTTGGCGTCTTCATCTTCGGCTACTCGCTTGTCACCATATTCACCACAACCTACATTTACATTGTCTTCGTCTACCTACAATATGCTGGTTCAGCCCTCTCTTTCATGACTTTTAGCCGCTACATCATCTCTGGTGCCCTGCTGCCGGCCTCGGTGCCCATGTATAAGAACCTTGGTCCACACTTTACACTTACTTGGATTGGCGTGCTGGCGGCCCTCATGGCCCCTCTACCCTTTTTGCTTTACAAATACGGTCATCAAGTCAGGGCAATGAGCAAGAACGTACAGAATCAGACCTGAGTGCATTAGTGGATCCGAGGTAAGAGTACACATTAGTCTAAATGTTTCATTTTCAAAAGGGGCCTGGAGGATTACATTTATGAAATGGCGCGATTTCTATACGAATTTCTCGATGCCTTCGGTTGTATTAAACTGTATTGGGCATGATCAGAAAAGATAGGCATTGTTTTGTTCACTTCTTTATTTGTTCACAGTGGAAAGAGACGAATTTAAGAGCCAAGCAGCATAGATAGCAGTGTTGCAACGGTTAGATAGCAAACCACAGCCCCCAGTGACTAAACGACATACAACAGTTTCTTCAGTACTGTTACCTCTCAGAAAGAAAGTCCCGTCTTGCAGCCGATCGGGCGTATTGTGGGTGGCGAACCGGAAGAAGCCAAAGCGCCGCCAATTCCGGCCTGATGGCAAGAGGATCAACACCTTCTCCTGGCACGTCCCGACGTGTTTTCCCTGCGTACTTTCCAGCATCTGGAGCGACACATACAGAGCCTCCTGCATGCCTGTAGTCTGGGCTGAATGTGACGCCTTTCCCGACTTCGTCGACTGGGCCCTAGGCCACCGCCGGTGTCGTGGTGCTGGTACTGGCCGCCAGATCTATGACAGGCGTATGCCACTTTAGTCCTGCCATGGCTTTGCTAACTAGACCTTTAAAGTAACAAAGGCGTAGCCTTGTGATAGTGCCCACTTATTTATCGATTGAGGTAGGGCCTCTTTCGATTAATCTACGGTTAAGGGGGCAGCCTTTCGGCTTTAGAAGGCGCTGGCGGCGCTGGCGAAGATACAATTTGCGTTTAATCTACGGACTACGGAGTACAGATTACGGAGTACGGAGTAATCTGTACCTGGCGACGAAAAGGGGAAAGGGGGGGGTTGGCCGAGGCGGTGTAGGTTCTTTTGTTTTCGCTTATATAAGGTGGGCCGTTACCGTGTTATTTATACGCCGCTTGTAAATAGCAGTCGCCCTGTGTACACCGTAAGCACGTATGGTCTTCCCCTCGGACTTTTAGCAGAGTCTGAAAGTGAGGACGCAGTCTCGATCGTCTCGGTCGGTTATGAGCATGTTTCTTCCGACGTCGTAAACGAAAGAAACTCCCCGTAGGAAGTTGTGTATCTGGGGAGCACCATCGACAACCACTCGAAAAGGGAGCGCATGATGTACCCGCGCTAGTGCTCGTTGCTGTCCTGCTTAAGATGGTGGTACTATCCAGATATACAGTCTTGTAGTTTGGTGGAGTACTCCATACAAATGGCCAGTTAATGACTTCCTTTATACGCCGTACCAACTTTTTGTCCAATGTTGTTCTACGGAAAGACTAAATTGATGCTGGAAAGATTAGATTACAGTAGAGTATAACATACAAGAAGAATCATTCTAGCACACAGCGGCCATCTCCTAACGTCTGCACTTAAAGCCATAACTGTAGTCTATCCATATGGACCATCTTTTGGAAAACCATTAACCCAGTCTTCATTATAGGGTAGCATTGCTTCTAATACACGACAATCTTTCCCCCTACTATTAGCGAGAAATAGTAGTTAGACCTGACCGGCTGGCTTCGCAGATACTTGGATCGTCGGTAGTTAACAGCTCCTGATTGTCCATCCGGGACTAATGAGCGATGCGGCCACCAAGGAACTCGAGGACGAGGCGACGGCCACCTTTCGTTAACTATAGTCGTGTCCAGCCAAGGCATTAGAAGACCGGTCTATCATCATTAATTATTCCAGCTCGTACCAGAAAGACATACGTTATCTGGCTGGATTATCCCCAATGTGAGGTCAATGATTCCAGCCACGGCCTGGATGCAGTTAGAAAACAGCCCCCAAACAAACGCAAAAACCCAATATAATTGTCTCTTATGTGAGTTTTATCACTGAGGTAAGTGTGCCAAGTCCAAGGCAAGGGAGACGTTCGCTCGATCACGTCGCATTCGATGTGCTATCTATCACGTGACAGGCCATAACGCAATGGCGACAGACAGTGACGAAATCTGCATGTGCGAGTGGAGCGCCCCCAAATGTGGCATTTTGCGCATCTGCAGAGTGCTTACAGCCATAGAAGCACGCGGTCGGCCTACTTGGGGCTGCGGCTCCGGATGTCGAGGAGCGGGAGCTTGCATCTTGACGGGTAGATGGGGTGGAAGAGGAGCTCATCTCGGGCTTAGCAGGTGGGGTTTTGTCAAGACTCCAATCGATCTTGCGCAAGCAGATGCGCACGAGAGAACGACGCCGTCTCTGGTGGCAAGACACGTTTGCAGTGACACCTGCCCCTTTTGGCCACTCTCCGTGCTATGGCATCTTGGCGGACGCAGATGAGCATTGTTGCAGCGTCTTAGAGAGAGGCCCACTCGAGCCTTTGGCAAATCAGGAGGCGTCGTGTCGGGAGCCTCCCGGCAGTCCGTCCGACGTGTTGACTTGTCGAGTGGCCTAATGGACTGCTGTTCATCGATAAGACGGCCCAGCAGGCCAGTAGAACGGCCAGCTCGTGACTTGCGTGATTCCGAGGATCGATGGCTAGTCTGGCCTAGCCCGTTGACGCGATTGGGAGCCCAATGGCAACATCCACATTGCATGCAGAAACGGCTGTCGATCAGTCGTGTGAGAGCGGCGTTTTGATTGGTCGTTGCTCTGCCCATCGGCGGCCATTTGGTTGATAAGGGTATGAAATGGACGAGCTCGCACCCGGTTTTGTATTTCTGGCCAGCAGCAGAACGGTGCTGTTTTTGTCAGAGTCCCGAACTCGATCGCTGCCACAGTCGACCTGCAGCTTGCATCCACCACCGCAACAATGGGTCGCTTTGGACGTTCGACGCAGACGCCTGCTGCCGATGTGCAGAGCGTCGACACGGAGCTTGGCAGCGGCCAGCACCACGACGGCTCGCGCGAGCACCTCGTCGTCAAGCCGCTCCGGTCGTGGAAGGGCTACATCTGGGACACGTGGGAGTTGCCGTCGGACCAGCGCCGGCTGCTCTTCAAGGTCGATGCCTTCCTGCTCACCTTTGCCTCGATCGGCTACTTTCTCAAGAACCTGGACCAGACCAACGTGACGAACGCATACCTCAGCGGCATGAAGGAGGAGCTATCGATGCTGGGCAACCAGCTGGTGACGAGTGCGTGAAGCGCATGATTCTGTTTCCCGCGTTCCCGCTGTCACTAACACTAGTAGGCACTTCTGTCTGGACCGTCGGCTACGTCGTCGGCCAGATCCCGTCCAACCTCCTGCTCACCCGTGTCTCGCCCCGATGGGTCATTCCCACGCTCGAGGTCGGCTGGGGCGTTGCCACGATCGCCACGTCGGCCGTCAAGTCCTACCGGGCGCTCTATGCCCTTCGCTTCCTCGTCGGCATCTTTGAGTGCGTCTCTTCCCCGCCGGCCAACCTCTGCCCGTGCTGACCTCCAGATCCGGCTTCTACCCCGGCATCCACTACATACTCGGCTCCTGGTACACCCCCCAGGAGATCGGCAAGCGCGCCATGATCTTCTGGCTGGCCGGCTCCATCGGTCAGCTCTTCAGCGGCTTCCTCCAGGCGGCCGCCTACAACAACCTTGACGGCGTCAGCGGCCGGTCCGGCTGGCGCTGGCTCTTTATCATTGACGGCATCATCACCCTACCACTCGCCGTCGCCGGCTACTTCTTCCTGCCGAACCTGCCACAGAGCGGAACGAAGACATGGTGGATCACCGAGGAGGAGAACCGCCTGTCGGCCGAGCGGATGGGCGCCATCGGCCGGGCCGGTACCACGCCCTGGACCCGTAAGAAGGTCGTGCGGATTCTCCTGAGCTGGCACACGTACCTGTTGCGTAAGTGTACAGCCTTTTGGGGTGGGGAGTGAGGGGCTCTTTTTTTTCTTTCTTCTCTGACCGATTCACAGCGCTTCTCTACGTCGTCTGGAACAACGGCATCCCCCAGGTTGGCATGGGCTACTGGCTCAAGAGTTTCAATGCTAAGCCCCATCCGGTTCCTGGCGTGACGTTCACCGTGGCACAGATCAACGACCGTGAGTTGACGGGCTGCATGCATTGAGAGTTTTCAAAGTTGCTGACTCAGCAAACAGTTCCCCTCGCGACAACCGGCATTTTCATCGGCATGTCCATCCTCTGGGGCTGGCTGTCAGACGGACCGCTAAAGGGGGCCCGGTGGCCTTTCATCTACATCGGCGCTGTCATCACGGTGAGCAAATCGACTGTGGTCAGATCCGATAGAGACTAACATTCCGCTCAGCTGATCTTCTCCGTCGTCCTACTAAAGATGCCGCTCTATTCGGACATTCACGGGCGAAAGATCGTGTACTGGCTCAGCAACATTGGCGTAAGCAATCCTTCCGGCAGCCCCTTATCCCTGTTGACATTAACATCTCAAAGATGGGTGCGGGCCCACTGATTCTTAGCTGGATAAACGAGATCTGCTCCAACGACACGGAAAAGAGAGCACTGCTCGTCAGCGCTGCAAACGATTTTGCATATGTCGTCCAGGCCATTGTATGTGTATTCGGTACTCCTTGTCCGTAAGACAGCTCGCTGACAGCCTATACAGGCACCCAACTTTGTGTGGAAGACGACAAAGTTCCCGGCTGCCAAATCTGGCTATACCTGGTCTATTGTGCTGCAAGTTCTTTTAGGTAATACTTTCTGCGTCCCTCTGCGATAAAGGTGAAACTGACGAGGCAACCAGTTGTTGTTACCGCCACCATTCAGATCCTGCTCTGGGTCGATAAACGAAGAGCAGCTCGGGCCATTCCAGACGAGTTCGCCGAGACAAGTGCTGCCAGCGATGCAAAGACGGGACATGACTTGGACGAGAAGGCAACAGACGCAGCTAAAGCTACAGAAGTAACGCCGACCAGTTTGGTATAGTTAGCAGACCAGGAACCTGTTGGAAGAAGCAATATATAACTTTTGGGCTGCTGTTCTGGAGGTCACATTCCGCCGGTAGAAAAATCTGATCTCCTCCATCTATGGACGACCCTGTGCCCACAGCCAGAAAAGCTTCTTCGTAATCCTCACCAGAATCCACGGCGAAGGTGGAAAATGTCATCAGAGGCGACTCTTTAAGGAATATCAAAGGTGAAGCTGGACGATACAATGAGAAGAGAATGGGAATTCCGATCCGATGCGGCCGAGGCTTAAACACCTGTATCACTGTTTGCCTTAACTTGTACGGCTTGAGGACGAAACTGCTAGTCCACCTGTTCAAGCTACACCGTCTCCATTTTTTGCTCGTGCCAAAGACGAAAAAAAATAGAACGTCATTGACAACAATCTAGACATGTTATCCGTGCATCGTGCCATGCACTGTTACAACTTAAGAGTTTATAACCAGTTTATCGGGATGACCGCTGTATTTCTCCATTACATGTCAGGGCTATCACATGATAAATGATGATGATGATGATGAT
>LDEF01000143.1:0-24210 GCA_001455505.1 Leptographium lundbergii
GGACGTACAGGATCCGCGTGCAGCGCTAGTTACCACCACAAGACACATCGCGCGATTTCCCTTCTAAGGGAACCGACAATCGTCTTCGTATCGAAGAATCTTGCGGTTTCGTCTCTAGTAAGGGATAATTATTCGGCCAATAAAGACTACTATGCGATTCTTGAAATCGCGGCAACAGTACGGAGTAGATAACTCAGCTATATCGACAAGCTACTCGGAAACGCGTACTACCCACGATGGTGCTGGCTACATATAAGTCGCCCTTGTGGCGAAGATTTTACGAAAACAAACCTAACTAATCGGAAAAAATACCGCATTACAAAACCAAATACTCCATAGACAGGCGCCTTTTCCCAAAGGGCTGGCCGGTAGTAAAAGAGAGTAGAGAAAAGGGTCCTTTAGCAATTACTATCTGGACTGCAATTACATGATTTCCACATTGCCAAACTTGGCCTCCAGAGACCAAAGGATAACCTCAATGGGTGTGGCATAGGTGACATCGGAAGTTTTAGACGGGACATCACAACCGGCAAACGCAGGGTCATTTCGGCCACAGCCGCTAGTAATGATGCCTCCCAATCGCCCCCCAGCATCAAAAACCGGCGAGCCCGAATCTCCAATGTCGCTGAAAGCCATCTTTGGTTTATCTGAAATGATGCACCACTCCCTGGTGAAGATATCGGGCTTGTCGCGAGCTGGGTTCGATCGGAGTATGGATCTCACCTCGTTAGAAATCCCACAAGTGAACCCAGTAGCCTTGCCATGCTTGAAGACCCAAAGTGCGTCCTCTTCAATTTTAACTCTGGTCGTGCAAAAAATTTCGTCTTTGGTGATGATGCCACCCAACCGAATGGTAGACTTGTCGGTATTAAACTGGGGCGCGACCGACAATGCCCTTCCCATAAGTGTTGTGGTCATGTCTCTTCCAACCCAGGCCCAGTTCTGGATGCTGTGTAGCACAGTCGAGTACCTCTGTTGGTCAAGCCTGACCAGCCCCCAATCATGAAGCCAACCATCACGGTCTAGTGTACATGGCTGTACGTAAAAAACATACCCGATCCCACGAACCGCAGCGTCCTTGTGCTGTGTGATATCCACGAGGGTGTTTTTGCCGGAATCGGCCAATTCCTGGAACAGAGTCTGGCCGGGAAACTTTTGTACTTGCTGTTCAAATACCTTGACGGCTTTTGTCTCCTCCGTTATGGCCTTTTCCGCGGTTTTGTCCCCGGGTTGATAAACAAGCACACGAGGCTCAGCATCCGAAATCTCCATGTTGCATTGGTCGGCCGGCTCAGGGGATTCGAACAGCCCGTGACGGCAAACAAGCGCGCAAACTTCGCGGGCTTTTCCTACTGCCACATAAGCACAAATACTGCTTTCCATAGAGGGCTTTGTGGACGGGGCAATGCATTGACCGACCAGTTCGGTGAATGGTAGCTTTGTCTCGCGTGATTCCCGGTCGACGCCTTTGGAAGAAAGCAGGCGAGCGCTTGCCAGTGTTGTGCACACACTTTCGCGAATTTCGCATTCGACATCCATAATATTATGACGACGCAACACATCGCGACACCGGCAGGCAACAACATCCGCATCTTCCCAAGAGGCCGAGTCAGGGTCAATAGACACGAGTAAGACAACTGGGTATGGATTGCTGGCGTCCCAGCGGCCTGTCCCCACACGCAAAACGTCGATGCAATTCCACTCAATGTCTCCGAGGGCCTTAATGATGGCCTTGTCCAACTGGTTTTCCCATACTTGGATGATAGGATGCTCCCCAACATTTTTGAGGTTCCTTACAACACGGTCCCCGTCTGTGTCGAATTGTTCCCACTTCGATGTGTCGCTGCGAGCGACAAGCAAAGGTCCTGAGGGTAGTCCTTGGTAATATGAGACCATTTCGGTCTTACTTGGCTGCACACGGACGCCCTCTTTGCTTGTGTATGAGGCAATACTGGACGTTGGGGTAAAAGAGGCTGACGTCGAGTCAGATGACGATACATGCCGCCTTTTACGGCCAGATGGTAGAGGATAGGCCATTTTGGTATTGTCGGTTATTTGGTTCCGTGTCGAAAAGGAGGGAGCGTCGCTTGTGTGTGATATATGTAAGAACAATTTCACGGATGACACATTAGGGGATGACGCGTGTTGGAAAAATGTTGTTACGGAGGCAAATAATGGTTGTAGCCTACTAATCAGGTAAGGTTTTTTGCATTGTAAAAATAGTTACATAAAGAGTATTTAACATACCTTTATAGTAGAAAAAACCTGGCCTCGAAAGAGTTTCAGCGACGACGGTATAGCTAAACCAGCCTCTGGAGAGTACTAGCGGCAAGGACAAATCCTACTTTAATAGTTAGTTTTCTTGTTTAAATATAGAATCTTCACATTATAGGATAAACAAACAAATAGTAGGAACGGAACAAAATCCTCTGTGGAGGGCGAATGACGCGATCGAACGTCTGAAGAAAGCCGGCAGTACAAAGGCTCCTATATTATTTAGTGTCCTCCTTCGTACAAAACGAGAGAGATATGTGTGCTTACATGTATAGAAAATGTAGTCCCTGATGTAGACGTCTTGGAGTGAGGGTGTGGTGATAAAATGGGATATTTAATTGGAGGGAAACAAGTAGTGGAAAGGGAGGCCGAGTGATGAAAACTGAGAAACGTTGATGAAAAAGAGGGCGTTAGAGTCGTGGAAAACCCGGCGATCGTCAGCGAAAAGAAGGAAAGCAGAAAATGAAGGGGAAAGAGAGAGCGGATTGCCGGCCTGTGGTGACAATGATAAAAAAAGAGAGGGTGACAACTTGTAGGAAAAGTGGCATGTATTTCATGCACTAGAAACTAGTGCGCGATGCACGGCGGTAGTGAAACCTCTGTACTGTGACACAAGGTCACGTGCAGCATAAGTCGCTGTCTTTCAATTTCACAAACGAACACAGCAATTGTTGTTAATCTTGTAGCATAAACAATTGCTATTATTCCGTACGGAGTACATGACTGTATTTCTTGTTACTCGTAGACCTTAATTACCAACGTTTTGCCACGGTCAATGCAAAGCCTGCTTCCGTACTCCACGCCACAAAACAAGACACCAAAATAGAAAATAGAAAAGGAGAACAATGTAAATCCAGAATTGACTGGCAACTTCGTAAAAATGTGGTACAATCGAGTGTATGGACTTCGGGATTATTGCGTTGGCGGCTGCTCAGAGGGCGGTTGTTGAGAACCCGAGGGCTGAGCCGCCAGCAGATCAGCATTGAGTGGGCAAATCGGACGCGGGGGATCGTCTATCCGTGGACGAGGCGTGGTGGGACGCGACGGACCCGGGTGCGACAAGCTGCGCGTGACCTTGTCGTGGCTGTAAACGTTGGACGAGGGCACCGCCAGGGTAGATCGGCGTGGCTGGCCAGTTGTGGCAGCTTGGGATGGCGAGCTGGGCTCGCCTCCTCCCGAGAAGCGAAGGGAGGACGATACAGACTCCCGCGACATGAAGCTGTTTTTTCTGCGCATGTGATACTCTTTGCGGATTTTGGCTAGGCCTGGGTTGCGGAGGTGTTCGGCGGGGATCTCGGGGAAGTCCTTGCCGGGGGTGGACTCGAAGCCAGAGGTGGTGAATTGCGTCGTTATGGCGTTGTCGAAGACGGTGCCGGCGCGCTCGAGGAAGCGGGCGACCTTGCGACGGCTGCCCATGTCCTCGGTCGGCTTCTCGCTTGCGTCGGTGGCGGCTGTCGCGCGTGTCTGCGTTCGTGCCGTTGGCGACAGGTCGACGGAGGGCCCTAAGCTGCTGCTAGTGTACCCGTGCGCTGTATCGTTGCCGGCGTCGGAGACGTGCTCCACGTCAGGGAACGACCCGGGGGAGGCGTCCTCAGAGTTTCGGACAGGCCCGCGGCCACGTTCGAGGTTGGGATCGTGGAAATAGCCGTTGGCATCATCGGCCGGGGGCTCTCTGGCGCCATGACAGACGTGTGGATGTGGACAGTGGCAAGGGGTCACGAGGCCGGGCGGCGACGAGTGGGACGACCGTGACGGCTCGTCTGTGTGGTTGGCGTCGCGGTCGCTGCGCGAGAAGATGCGCGGCAGCGACCAGAGGATGGTGAAGCCGGTACCGACGACGGGAGCCCACTGGCCGACGTTGGCCATAGGCTCGGTCATGAACCAGACCTGGGGGCTGAAGAAGTTGCGCTCGCCAGTGATAAGGATGGCGAGCACGGCGCCGCCAAAGAGGGGGATCTCGATGGCGCGCAGAAAGGTGCCGATGGTGGCGTTGACCTTTTTGATGTTGCTGCGCACGGCCTGGTCGTCGTGCTTGTCGTCGTCGTCGTGCGGGTCATCGGCCGGGTTGCGGCGCGAGCGCCAGTTGTTCTCGACAATCGTGTTCCACATGGACGCAATCGAGAGGATGGCTGGGATGCAGCAGGCCGCCGCCAGCAGCGTGGCCGTGTCGAAGCTGAGGGCCGTAGGCACGCCGACGACCTCTATGTTGTTGGCGGAGCCGCCACGCATGGGCGAAAAGGGGCCGCTCACGGTGTTGCAGACGAGGCCGCAGGTGGCGTTGAGCCGGAGAAAGGCGCCCTGCGTGATGTTGGACGGGATAGGGTTGCCGGCATTGTCGTAGGGGCACGGAACCGGGTGCAGGCGGTAGAACTCGACGGTCAGGCTGAGGAGGCCAGCGAGCACCATGCCCGTCCAGAGGAAGATGGTGTTGCGGCCGGGAGCGAAGAAGTACGTGCTCGAGAGCCGGACGGTGACGGGGGCAGCGAGGATTCCGATGGCGCAGAACTGGAAGGCGCCGTAGACATCCAGATCGACGGCAGCTGGGTGGTCAGATCAAATGGGCAGTGATGAGGGAGCAGATCTGGGGACATACCGTCATTGTGCAGCGCGGCCAGAACGATGCCGTGGATGGCGGCAACGGCTGGGAAGAGAAGGGCGGCCGCCAGACAGGCATTGCGGATCCAGATCTCTTTTCTGGCCAGCACACAGGCGGCGACGAGGACGTAGTATCTGGTGGGTGGCTTGTGTTAGCTGCCGAGATGGAGCCAGGCTCTTTTTTATCTCCCCTCTTTCCCTCAAGATTCCCACCTACAGAATCCGTGACCCGATGCCGTACTGCCCCGAAACCGGCCAGGAGCAAATAACTTGGATGCCGATACCCGTCGCGTTCGCAGGAGCTGGGCTCTGTTGTAACGCCAGCGTTTGAGGGAAGTCGACATCAATGGGAGGCATCGTGACGGCCAAGGGCGCTAGACGACGTGCTGAAATGCGGACAGCAGTCTAGACGTCTCTGATCGACGTTGCGGTGGATACGGCAAAGGCGGGGGTCGTTATAAGGTCACAGCCATCGTCAAGGCACAGCTATCGGTCCGTTTCGGTGTGTGGTATTTGTAGCTGGCTTATCTGAATTGTCTGGTGTATCTGGCCTTCCAGGAAGGCTGATGAGGTTGGGCTGTGTGTTGATTATATGGAATTTGACGACGTTGGACTGAAGGCTGCCTGGCGCACTGTCTGGAGATGTTTCACGTCTTTGCCCTGCGCTAGACGACGGGATCAGGAGCTAGAAGGTTGACTGATACAGTAGAAGAGCAGGATCGATAGAACAGAAGCTTGGTGAGGCATCCCTTGTGCCTGCTCTCTTCTGACAGGGCTGTCGTGGCGCAGCATGATCTTTTCGGTCACGGACAGAGAGACAGAGCCTCAGACCAGTAAATATGACGACTGGGTGAGAACCTGCTTAATGGCCCAGACAGCTCCGTCACATTGGTTCGTCAGCAAGCGGCGCTACGCCAAATTAGGTAGCTCGCCGACTGACCACCTCAGCCGTCTGTCTGACATGCATCAAGCTAAGGATGGGCGCACCGCAAACCGCGCCTCTTCGTTATGTCGTGTCGTATCTTTGCAGCTCCTTCACGGGCTGGTCTCTTCTTGTTTTAGGCCCGACATCCGCGTTATCGCGGCCTGTGTCGATCATGTGCCCTGCCCCAGGGGCGTGTGCATTGTTAGCTATGTATGACGACGCTGTCTTTCTACCACTATGAGCCTGCGTAGAACTCCGACACCCCAGCCCCCTTTTTTTATTGTCAGGGCTACATTACCTGGCTTACCAGTATCTTACTATCTGTCTCCTTGCATATGACAGTAGCATCCTGTTCTGCGCATTCCTTGCGCTGCCCTCTTGCAGTCTTTTGCGGCTGCTCTCTTTACCGCCACTTTACCCGTACTGCTATCTTTGCGGGCCGTTCTCGCTCGCGCCTGTTTGGGAAAGCGAGGCGTACAGACCGAATGCAGAAACGGTAACCATTGCGATACATATCTCACGTTATGAACACGGATTCGGCCACCGAACATGTGGTACCTGCTCAGCCACTCGTTCTCCATACACTGTTACCATTCGTCTAATCGCACATAGTACATGGCATGGACCCACAAGTGAAACAGACCTAACCAGCCGCGTTTACGGGTCTCAATACAAAGTATCAATACAGAAGTACTGGTCTTTACGATTACGATTTGCAGCGACCGCGTCTTTACTCGCTCTATAAGGCGAACACCCTCGGATTATATGTGGTGTCTGCTCGCAATGGATATTTTTCGATAAATTTCTAACGTAAGAAGGTGGTTTGATGGCCAATGTAAGGTGGAAATCGGTTTAGCCGAGACTTGGATGCCCCCGACGGCGGTAAGCCCTATAGGGGTTTTTAAAGCATGGTGACTTATGTCAAATTATGGGCGCTCAGTGAGAATGTGTGTATTGTTGTTGTTCGGTACGTCCGAACTGTGCCGACGTGCATGAAATCCCTTACTAAATAGCGCCNNCCCTGCGCCACACAGTACATGTGCATCTCCATTACACTGCACAATCGTGCACACCCCACCCATTTTGGCTATTTCATTCGACAACTTAGGCGGTCAGATCCGAAGTACGGACTACTCACAGTGCGAATACCCCTCCATTTTCTCTCTTTATTTCAACGCCCGAAGTACGGGGTATATATGGCGGACATTGGGCACAAATTTGCCTCCTCGGCGCGATACCAACCCTGTTCCGCCGTTCTCTCGTGGACGACAATCCTCGGATTACGGGCCATTGATCATCGCAGCCGATGCTTCCCGGCCGACGACTAGACAGCCACTAGGCGCATTGCTGTATATGGCCGTAGTATCACAGGGCCATTGACTGCAAACAGCCACCTGCTGCTCGCTGTGATCGCTGGTAGCCGACCTCCGATTACTACCTCGCTGCCATTGTTGGACACGCAAATCGGACTCCCTCTCCTCTTGCACCTTATCTCAGCCGCACCGTTTCCCCTTGGCCTCTAGCGATACCGGTGTCATGTCGAAGTACTCGGCCAGCGAGATCGATACCAGAGCGATCAAGTCGCCGCGCTCCATCATCACCCTCGTTGTCTTTGTGCTGACCAGTGAGTGTTCTGCTAACGTCCACCGTGCTTCCGTTTAGAAGCGTCCTTCTCCCTTTGCGTACCTCTTCACCACCGTACCTCTGCTTATAGCCTGCCCACTTCTTGATGTATGGCGCTTGACTCGATATGTTCCTCTTTTCTCTCATCTGTCTGCGCCTTATCTTCACATATCCTTCACCTAATCTTCACGTCATCGTCGCCTCATTACCTCAGCACAAAACCGTTCTTATTTCATCGTCCTCTCACCACCCGTCACCAGCAATTACCTTTCGTCCAAGACCACCTTCTGCTCATATCTACCGCAGCCTAGATGTTCCCTTCTACCAGTCGCTAACCAATAGACTGTGCCGTCTTATTCCCTTTCCATGTCCCCGTCTTTCTCCCACGATGGTTCTGCAACGCCATCCTCCGTGCCCTCGTGGCTCTGCGCGTCATCTCGCCGCCCAAACGTTGCCTGCAGAAGCGCTGGCAGTGCTTCAAGTTCCCCGTCAACTTTGTCACCGCACCGCTGATCGCCGATCTCTTCCTGCTCGCCATCCTCGCCATCGGTCGCGACGAGGTCTACGGCGGCACCATCGGCTCCAACAACATCTTCCCCATCGATATCATGGCCTTTTTTCTAACCCTCGCCTACGTCGCCATCTCCATCGACGCCTCCGGCCTCGTCCGCTACCTCGCCTTCAAGGTCCTCCAAAAGGGCGGCAAGGTTGGCCACCGCCTGTTCTTCTACCTCTACGTCTTCTTCTTCGGCCTCGGCAGCTTCATCGGCAACGACCCCATCATCCTCTCTGGCACCGCCTTCCTCGCCTACATGACCCGCGTCTCCTCCAACATCGTCCACCCGCGTGCCTGGATCCACAGCCAGTTCGCCGTCGCCAACATCGCCTCCGCTATACTGGTATCGTCCAATCCGACCAATCTTGTGCTCGCCGGCGCGTTTAACCTGCGCTTTATCGACTACACCGCCAACATGATCGTCCCCGTCCTAGTCACTGGCATAGTCCTGTTCCCCTTTCTGCTGTACATTGTCTTCGCTGACGAGTCGCTTATCCCGCTGTCCATCACTATGTATGAGCTCGACGAGGACGCCCGGACCAAGAAGCCGGTCAACCCCAACATCCCCAACGCCCGGGGCACCGCCAAAGACAGCGAGACCCAGCAGGTCAACGGCGTCCCCAGCAAACAGCTCTCGCTCGAGGAGATCATTAACCCATTTCTCGACAAGGGCGGTGCCACCTTTGGCGCCATCATTATGGCAACGGCCCTCGTCACCTTGCTCGTGCTCAACGCCACCAGCCAAAAAACGGGCGAGCATCCCGTCTTCTATGTCACCCTTCCCGCTGCCTTTGTCATGTTCTGCTGGGACCTCAGCTTCGGCTGGATCCACCGCAAGGAGACCCGCGACCTCGCCGCCAAAGGCCGCGCCGAAATCGCTGCTGCAGAGGAGGCTGCCCGCGAGACCAAGCTGGCGAAGCTGGCCAAGAAAGTCCTACTCGAGGAAGCCGCAGATGATGACAATCCAGAAGATTTAAAGCGCCACCAGGACGTCTCGGGGCCACGCACGCCCGGCTCCCAAGACACTCCCGGCGCCGACTCGGATCTTTCGGCATCGCCAATATGCCCGCTTCAATGCATGAGCGGCGCGCTAAAGGAGAAAGACCTAGACGTGCATGCTGTCGGAATTTACGTCACGGACGAGAATAACATCGGCATGCAGATGAAAGACATTGTTCTGTCACGGGGCGTGCGTGAAAAAGGAAAGAGGGTAATAGCCGTTGGCCATGGAAACGACGCGGACGGCAAGACTGTACCCGTTCATGGCCACGTGACGTCTTTAAGTCGCGAGGTCTCCGACGTCGACGCCGAGAAGCTCTCGACCCCCACTCTAAACAGCATGGACACCGAGAGACAAGACACAAGGCTGGGCAAGTGCAGGCAGAATCCAGCACCGGCCACACTTGTTTCACTTTGTGAGAAAGCGTATGTCTGGTCCCAGGAGACCTTTCCGACCGTGACGACTGTGCTGGCGCACCTGCCCTTTGCCCTCGTGCCGTTCGCCCTCTCCATGTTTGTGCTCGTGCAGGCACTCGTCAACAAGGGCTGGGTCGCCGTGTTCGCTTACGGGTGGTATCACTGGGTCAACAAGACGGGCACTGTCGGCAGTGTGGGTGGCATGGGCTTCTTGTCCGTGATCTTGTGCAATGTGAGTACTGTTTGGACCTTGTAATTTGTGTTGTTTCTCCCCGGCATTTCGTCTCTCTACGCCGTCTACCCATCCTAATCTGACCTCTAGTTCGCCGGCACCAACATCGGCACAAGCATCCTGCTTTCTCGCGTCATTCAGGCCTGGGTCGAAATCCACAGGAGCAAAAACCTGCCCATCAGCGATCGCACCTTCTGGGCCGCTGTCTACGGCATGGCCCTCGGCGTCAACTACGGTGCCTTCAGCGCCGCCTTCAGCGCCTCGCTCGCCGGCCTTCTGTGGCGCGACATCCTCATGCGCAAGCACATTCGCGTGCCCAGCCTCGAATTCGCACGCGTTAACCTGCCGATTATCACCATCTCCATGATCGTTGGATGCACCGTGCTCATCGCCGAGATTTACATAATGCGGAATGACAAGCCTACCGACTTCTCCAACTTGTAATCACATTTAACTTGTAATCACATACATTCAGGCGTTTCTGTTTGGATGCGTTTTTTCATGGTGCTTTTATGAGACTTTTGAACAGCCGCATAGCATATTGCGCTAGGCATATGGAACATTTTATGACTTATGACGTCAAAGAAAACGAACGAAAGAAGACGAATCTTATTTTGTAGAAATGAAGAATATGAACAGGCAAGATAGTGAACTACGTTAAATTTAAGTAGGTATAGGATTCATTCATATTATCAAAAATAAAAAAACACATCAGAAATGCTATATTACCAACGTAAAGATACCTACATTCAGAGAGTGCCTACGTAGTACGATCTAAGAAAATAGAAAGCCGACGAAGACTACGCGCAACAAAGTAGTCATGCTTATCAAATATCGTTTGCAGATACAGAACATAAAAAACGAGCCGGTTATACCGTGTGCGGTTTACATAAGAGCAAGAGCGCATGGCTGCCGTAATTCGTAGCGGTAGCATCGGCATTTTCTATGCGAGCGAACTTACTCTGATCACTATTTTATTACAGTTTAAAGAGATAATACATGTAGGGGGGGATAGGTAGTATTTAGCCTGTTTCTGTCTTCTTCTAATACCCCAAAGGAAGGATATTTAACAACCCAGGCTTAATCACTCGACCACGTGTCTCCCATCCCTAACCAAGCCCTCCTCCCATCAGGTTCCTCTACGATCAGAATTGCGTTTGTGCAGACCCCCAGCCGGCTCGTGTGGCATCAAGCGGTCGGCACAATGACCCTCTGGACGCCAAATGCAGTGAGAGACGATCCATACTCAGAGACGCGGTATCGGAATTGACCCTTAACCCCCTGAATTTGTGCTATAGCTTCTGCGGAGACAATGCATGGATCACTCAAGATGCCAAACGCCGGTTGTGGCTGCCGCCGGCTTTCCGCCCCGTATGCGAAACTGTAAGTGGCTTAGGAAGTCTGTCCAAGAAGAGATCGGTCGGTGTACCAGCGTTGGCATTTGCTTTTGGCAACGCTGCAAGGACGTCAATGTTTTCCCTTTCGAGGTCAGGTAAAGGGAGACCATCTTTGGTTTCAGTGATCAGTATCCTTTACGTACTAGACAAAGATGAGCAGTGGCAGCAAGAACTTGCTTGACGCGGCGCGCGTAGGGCCGAGACATCTGGAAAGTGCCTCCACCATAATGCCATTCTCGTATACGTTCTCCTCACCCTGTTGTCCTTAATGGCCCCTAAAATACAACATTTTCCTAGTCCCAGCCCAAGGACAGCAAATAGTAGGGCAGCTGCTTTGAAAGCAAGACTGTAGACAAAGTTTAGTTAGACAAGCTTGCGATAAGAAGTCACCAACTAGGCTACAACACAATATTTAATAGAGCTACACACCCTGGCGCAGAAATATTTAGGTTTGTTTATACATACGAGTACGTTTTACCTTTCGTTTACGCCCTTCTGTTTTTCTTCTTTGTGTACTTTACAGTGCTTTGTCTACACATTAGTCGTTAAAAAAAAGCAAGTCTGGTTTACTTCTACTTTACTGAGAATTTATGGTTGCCAATTTCTTATGTTACGTATTAGGATTTCTGGGCGCCATAAGGACAGTCCAGCAAAGCACGGAATTTAAACACAACACCAGCAGAATAGTAAGGCGGTGTACGGCTTCGCTTGAAAGGGCATGCCCCAGAAATATATTATGCAGAGAATGGGAACATGAGTGCTGAAACGTGTTAAAGGAACGCTTGGATGGCCGAGTCTTCTTTGTGGAAATACCCGTTTAATTGGAGATCTGGGCTGGTTCTGAAATTTGATTGGCTGGGTCGCGTTGTTGTTAAGAATGGATAAATTTGGTTTTGTAAAATTGAAAGGGTACATTAATGAAGACCGAGAGTTTTCAGATAGAGAATGTTTTTAGATAATTACGTCAGCTAATACAACTGGAGTACCATTTTGTGAATGGGAGACTGGCAATGGTGTACTCCGTACGGACCAACGCTAGGTTACGAGCAACAATTAAAACGAAAAATTATTTGGCGTTAATCTGCGCAACAACCAGCATTCACTTTACACCAACAAAAGTAAATGCTTATACAGGTATTAGCTCGTCATCTGCGAACAAGCACCATCAATGTTTCAAATTAAAGCAATTGCTAATAATAACTCATTACGGAGTTGAGATATAGCATTTCTACTAATCCGTACTATGGACTGCGCCACGGTGATGTCGGCCTGTAGCATTTGGAAAGCCGTCCGGTGCATACAAAGCCACACGTTGCAGACCGCCAGCTGCAACCGTTAAACTGGTCCAGCCATTCTTTCTGTAGCCGAAACTCGTATTTCTCGGTTAGCGCGCGACATAGAATCTTTACAAATAGCATAATCCACATAGAGTCACCGACATTTATATGCAAAGACAGCTTGAAAAGCGAAGGGCAGGGACCCGCAGTGGCCAAATGCGGAGGTTGAAAGTGGATGAGCCAGCCAGTCCATATTCCGGGCCTTCATACCTCATCCAGTGAAGCCGTTGCTGTTTATTGATCGGCTTAGTGCTACGTGTTCTTTCAAGGCCCCGTTATCCGTTGGCATAAATGTGTTGGGATGTGGGTATGTGGGGGCGATGGAAGTCTACGAGTACTCTTAACGTGGGCCTCCCGGGCCTGTGCCACACGTTGTACTCCACCCCTGCATGGGACCCTCCAGGCTGCCTCCAACGCAGCCCTCTGTCCGTCGGAGAGATTCTTCTTGAAAGAGAAAGAAGAGAAAGCTTACCTAGTCTTCTCGGTAAATCTTCAGTGCATCTTATGTCCTTCCTCAAGAGATCGATATAAGTTGCCTCGGCTTCTACATAGTACGGACTCTGAGGTAGGAGCAGAGGTATGCTCATTGTGGCACGTCCCCTCGGTATCCCGGTTCAGACGTGGATAGATGGCTCCATACAAGTAAGCATACTCGTACCAAGCCTCTCTCCACCCTGCTTGCTGGTGGGGTGGAATGTCGTGAGCTTTGATGCCTTGGGCATTTTAGAGAACACCTTGCCGATTACGAAGCGCGAGCAGGAGTACTTAAAATCCCGCCAAGCCCGAATGTTTTGATAGAAACTTGAGAAGCTTTCACAGACAATAAACCGCAACCGGAACAACCTGCACTCATCACCGATCACCATGGAAGACAACAGATACGGCTATGAGAGGGGCTACGAGAACGACCGCCCTGGCGGTGAGGCCAACTCCTACTACTCCGGCGGACAGCCAGGCCGGGAGGGATACGACTCAAACCGATATGGCAACGACGATCGAGAGGGCGAACGCGAGGGCGGAGGCGAACGTGGCATCATGGGCGCACTGGTTGGTGGTGCGGCCGGTGCATATGGAGGCCACGAGCTTGGCGGAAGGATGACGGGCCATAGCAAGACCAGCGCCGTTATCGGTGCCGTCGTGGGTGCCTTTGCCGGCAGCAAGGCCGAGGGCGCCATCGACGACTGGCGTGATGGCAGGAAGGACGAGGAGAGGCGAGAGGATATGAGAGAGGACGACGAGAGGAGACGGGAGGACGCTGAGAGAAGGCGGGAGGAAGACGAGAGGAGACGAGAGGAGTACGGCCGTGGAGATCAGGGCTATGGCCGCCCGAATGATTACGGTTCCAACAACCGCGGCATGGGCGGATGCGCCGGCAACTTCAGCGCGTCTTCCCAAGGCGCCCGTCTCGAGCCGTACGGCGACTACAACCTCACGGCCGAGTGTGAGGCCGCAGATGGCTCATACCGCGAGAGCACTATCAGCCTGAATAGGTACATCGGAAATGACAACGGCAGCTTTCGCTGGTGGACCGGCGGTGGCGGTGAGACCACCATGGTTGTGCAGGAGGGTGACTACCTCCGCGAGATTGCTGCTCGGTTCAACTGCTCGTTTGAGGACATTGCCCGCATCAACAATATCGAGAACCCCGACATGATCTACCCGGGACAGGTTCTCCAGATCCCTGGTGGCGGCGGGGGCGGTAACTTTGGCGCGTCCGCGCAGAACGTCCGCCTCGTCGATAATGGTCGTAGGCTCGAGGGCGAGCTTCGCCGCGGAGACGGCGAGTGGGACATGAGCTCCATCATCCTGGACGAGAGGATATCGAACGACAATGGCAACCTGAGGTTCATATAAGATGATTCTCTGGGCAGCTGGGGGGATAGGTAGATCTTAAAAATTGAGTCTCAAATTCTAATAATAGCAATGCTCCTTTTCACTTGCACTTAACTGTCATTCAGTCGCACCCATTGTTGTCGCTCACTATTGTAAGCTTAGTCATGCACATAATAAGACTAGAAGCACACAACATGTCGTTTTGTTTCCATAACCACCAATCCGACAGCAGATCAATTGGAAAATTGCGGAGAAACAGGACTCCGTACATCTATCTTCAAATGACCACAAGTCTGGGGCGGTTTTGATTTGTCAGACTTCCCGAATAGTTACGAACGATGTCTCTATTGGTTACGTCATAGTCTTATCATAGCTCGCTGTTAGTTGCCGTTTCGTCGTCCGTGAAGAGCAATAAAAGAAGCATTCTTGTTTTCAATAACAACCGAGAAAGGTTTTCGGAAGCTACACGCACTCAACAATTCACCAAGTACTTTGCATAGCATCACATTTTACGAATTGGGAGCCCAAAACTACCATCTTGACTTAGAATCCTGCCACAGCTATGAAGATCGCTATTGCTGGTGCTGGCGATGTTGCTAAGTATCTCACTGAAGAACTACTTCTCGCCGGACATGAAGTTGTCGTGATTTCAAGGCAAAAACACGAGTGGTTTCAGCGGGACAACGTGGATTTCAGGATTGTTGAATACGCTGTTCCGTCGCTAGTCAAAGCTATTGACGACTGCGATGGGCTAGTATCAACTATACTCGACTACAGCATGAGGTTCGCTGATGCCCATGTTGCATTGGTGGAAGCCTGCAAGCAGTCGCGGAAGTGCAAGCGCTTTGTCCCCTCCGAGTATGCCGGAAATACCGACGAGTTTCCTGAAGAGCCTTGGTTTTACTTTGCCAACCACGAGCCGCACCGCAAGCTTCTCCGGGAACAGACAGAAATTGAGTGGACGCTCTTTAACATGGGTTGGCTGACCGACTATATGATCCCTAAACGGCTGCGGTACATCAAAGACATTGGGGAAAACCATCCTATCAACCTAGACGCCAAGACGGTCATAATCCCAGGCACGGGAGAGGAGCTTATTGCGTTTACATCCATTCGGGATTCTTGTCGAGCCATTGTCCGATTGTTCAACTACGAGCAGTGGGATCCGATCATGTATGTCTGCGGAGAGACAACAACGTGGAACAAGGTTGCTGCCACGATGTCAGAGCGAGTCCCCGGTATCACGATATCTTACCGCTCGGAAGAGGAGCTTAAAAAACAAATCAATGCCGCCGAATCCGAAGAGAAAGTCATTGCGGCACAATACGATATGTGGTCCATCTCTGGCGCAGGTCTCTTGCCGGAAACAAAGTTGAATTCCCAGAAGAAAATGTACTTCAATGGACTGCACTTTAGAACTATTGGGGAATTTTTAAGCGATGCAGACAGGTCTGATGGGAAAGTGGCCGTGTAGTATCTGACTTTTTTAAGCGGCTGTTGGGCAGGCAACGAATGGACAAAAAGGGAACACAGTACGGAGTAAATCTTAAGAAGATAATATCAGCTTAGTCATACTCCTTTTATCGCCGGGAACCCTAAATCGCCAGCTATTACCGAAAAGAGTATGGACTAATGCCAGAGCTACACACCTCACAACCTGTCCACAAACTCTCTGATGTGGGCCGCAATCTCGCCCGGCTTCTCCATTGGCGACCAGTGGGCAGACTCGATGGTGACTTCCTGGAGCAGGGGCACGAGGCCGGCAGACTTGGCCAGGCTCATGACTTCGGGCCGGCAAACGGCGTCCTGCGTGCACATGATGAACAACAGCGGCACATCGATGGCGAGGTTTCCGCTGGTCAGGGCGGCGTCGGACGGTAGCTGCAGGTTCTGCGCTGTAGCCTTGTACATCTGCAGGGCGGAGGCGAAGCCGTTGGCGCGGAACTGGGCAAGGAAACGGTCCTTGAGGGCGGGCTCGCGGGCGTACGGCTTGAGCGGGACGTCTTCGCTGCCGAGGAGAAAGGCACGTAGCGCGCCGGGCGTACAGAACATCTTGCGCATCCAGTCGTCGACGTCGCCGTGCAGGGCCATCCACATGCGGTCGAGATGGCTGTCGATGATGGCGGCCCCGTCGGGCGCGGTGAAGAGCTCCCAGTACGAGAACTGCGGGTAGCCAAAGACCCGTTTGGTGAGCGTATTAACGGTCGACAGGTCGAATGGCTCGGCTGACGGAACCATGTAGCCAGTGTTGAGCAGGACGACGGCGCGGAAGAGGGCGCGGTGGCGCAGGAACATGCGCTGGGTCAGGGCACTGCCCCAGTCGTGGCCGATGATGACCGTTTCGTGCTCGCCTTCGCCTTCGGCCGCCAGGATGTCGGCGAGGTCGTCGGCTTGGCCGTCGTAGGCGTACATGCTTGTGTCAACCGGTTTGTCGGTGCCGGCATAGCCCAGGCAATCCGGCACGATCATCCTGTTCGGCAGGTCGGCCAGGGCGGCCAGTACGCCCGACCAGAGATGGGCCGAGTCGGGGAAGCCGTGGACGAAGAGTAGAGCCGGATGCTGCTGGTCGTCTTCGCGCAACGGCGAGACATAGTACGTGTACTGGAGCGAGCGCCGCGTCACCAGCATCTTCATCTGAAATCTATCCATCGTGTGCAGAGACACTGGAATGAGGTGAACTGAGACAGCCGGAGTGGACGTACGATTGTTGACTTTCGGGAGTAAGGAATAGGTGGCAGCGGCCCGTTGTGCACGGGGGCGGCCGCTATTTCTACACATGTGTACTCCGTACACCGTAGATAACACGGGAATAACACTACGTCTCAATAAGCAGATTTTCACAGTGGCAGAAAAAAAAAGAAAAAAAAAGCATAGCCAATAACTGTACAGAAATATATTAATATCCGGTTTTTGCGTAAGCTGGTAGGCCTTAGGCCGCCGCCGGCGTGGCGCTGTGGTGCTGGTACTGGTGCTACCGGTGCTATGGCTTTAGAAGGCGCTGGCGTCGAGGTCATTTTTATGTTTAATTTACGGAGTACTCTGTAGGTGGTGACGAAAAGGGGGGGGGAGGTTTGGCTAAAGCGGTGTAGGATTTTTTTCGCTTATATAAGATTGATCAGTTCTCCGTATTCCCGTGTAATATTCGGTGTACGGAGTACGGAGTAATCTGTAATCTGTACGGATTACTCCGTACACATGTGTAAGATACAAACACGCACCTCTTGTCAACCATTCCTACGGTACGGCCGTCCTATTCATCCGAGCTTTCCCCATCTTACAACAGCCATGGCTCCTGGAGTGGCTATTCCCATGTTCTAACGGTCATCATTTCCACGCTTCCGCCTTCGGTTAAGGCCGAACAAGCTTAGATGTCGATCATGAGGACACTGTCGGCCCGCATCTCCGTTCAGCTGTCGAGGTTGGCAGGGCGGAGATGCACTCCGTAGCATCACGTGACGCCACCGTCCTTTGCGTCCATACGCCCTCGGTACTATTCCTCAGCTGGGACTGCCGTCTTTTGGTCGACGTACGTTGCGGGGTTCACCGAGCGAGGCCATAACGGAACGGGATTCCTCAGGCCCAGAGTAGTAGCCAAGGGTGATGAACCCCGTGGGGAAATATGGGGTAGTCGATGAAGGTCACATAGCCGAGGGGATATAAAGGGAACCCCAGATACATGTTGGCCGTGTTTTGGATGGTAGTACCCTGTCAGTCTCCCTCAATCCGATCCTACTACAGACGACTTGTCCCCCAGATCAGCCAATTGCAAGACAGAAAGCAAGATGGGTGGCAAAAGCAACTTCAAGGTCGTGATTGGCGGTGGCAGCATCTCGGGCCTAACGCTGGCCAACATGCTGCAGATGCATGACATTGATTTTGTCGTGCTGGAGGCGTACCCAGACATTGCGCCACAGGTGGGCGCAAGCATCGGGATCCTGCCGCATGGCAACCGGATAATGGATCAGTTGGGTCTGTACGGCAACATCACAGCGCTCTGCCCACCGCTGGACTCGTTTCACTTCCGCGACAAGACCGGCCATATCATCAGCGAGTTCTACGGTATGAACCACTCCATGTGCGAGCGGCACGGCTACTCGATCAACTTCCTCGACCGCCAGCAGGTCCTGCAGGTGCTCTATGACAACATCAAGGACAAGACCAAGGTGCTCACGAGCAAGCGGGTCAAGAATGTGGACGTCAACGACGACGGCGTCTCCGTCCGGACTGACGACGGCTCTACATACCATGGCGACATAGTGATCGGTGCCGACGGAATTCATAGCACCGTCCGGTCGGAGATGTGGCGGATTGCGGATGCGCAGCTGCCGGGATGGATACCGTCCGATGAAAAGACATGTGGGTTTTCGTTTTTTCATTTTTCTGTGATTTCTCTGGGATTTATGCCTCCTTTTTTTTCGCTCTTCCTAACGGCCACTCAGCCGTCCCTGTCGACACGCTCTGCATCTTTGGCATCTCCAAGCCCTGCGAAGGCATCGAGCCGGGGGCTTCTAACTCGGTCTTCCGGAAGCACCAGTCTTACATAATCAACGGTGGCCCCGAAGGCCGGGTTTACTGGTTCTACTTCGAGAAGCTGCCCAAGTGCGTCTACGGCGACGACATCCCGACGTACACGAAAGAGGACGAGAACAAGCTACTAGCGGTGCACGAGAACGACCCGATCACGCCGACGCTCCGGTTCAAGACGTTGCTGGACCGCCGCATTACGTCCGTCATGGTGCCGCTGCAAGAATATGTCTTCCGAAAGTGGTATTACAAGCGGGTATTTACGCTTGGCGATTCTGCCCACAAGGTTCGCTTGTTTCCTCTTTTTTTTTCCCCCCTCATCGATCTCCTTCTGACGCCTCGGCCAGTTTAACCCGATCTCTGGCCACGGTGGCAACGCGTGCATCGAGTCGGCGGCGACGCTGGTGAACAACCTGCTGCCGGTGCTGGACGCGGCCAGACGTCGCGGGACGAAGCCGACGGTGGGCGAGCTTGGCCAAGTATTTGCGCAGACGCAGGTGATCCGACAGGACCGGGCGCAGCTGCTCAAGGAGCACTCACACGACCAGCAGCGCATGGAGGCGCTGGACTCGCCACTGCACGAGCTGGCGGCCTTCTACCTCGTCCCCCTGATGGACAACGAGGACATCACGTTCAAGTTTTCGGGCAACATGCCGCTGGCCGAGAAGCTACACAAGGTGCCGATCCGGCCAGTGCCACGCCTGGTGCCCTACAAGGACGAGCTGCTGAGCGCACCACAGCCGCGGGGCACGGCCACTAAGTGGCTGCTCATCGCCTTTTACCTGACCATTGCCGGCCTTGTGCACTACGGCATGTGGGTGCGGTCGGCCTCGTACGGGCTGGACCGGCACCTAGGCGCGATACTGACGACGGGCCACTTTGTGCCAGACCCGGACTTCACGCTGAAGCGGACGTACATTGGCATCCGCGCGATCGACGACTACCTCGCCTTCCTGGCGGCCATCTTCATGACCGGCGTCAATGGCTGGGACATCACGTTTGGCATGCTGCAGCTGTACTTTCTCGGCATGCTGGTGCAGCCGATCGCGGTCTACACGGTGGAGGCTTTCCGGCGCCGCAACAAGGTAACGCCACTCGCATTGTTGACAGTCTGGATGACGCTGGTACAGTCGGCTGGCATCGGCATCTACATGCCCATCTACTACGCCGTCTACACGTTCGTGTCTGAGCCGGAGCCGTACTGGTGGCCGTTCAGTCGCGAGGTCAAGATCCAGCACGCCCGCTCGCTCATGACCGCTCTCCTTCTCGGCTACGTCCTGCCGACCGTGCTGATGTTCGTCCCTTGGGGCTCGCCCGAGGCCGTCCAGAACTTTGAGGCCCTCTGGCAGATAGGCCCCATGCTCGTGCCGCTGCTCACTGGTCTCTTCGGCTGGTGGTACGCCCGCAGCCACAGCCTCAAGGCCGTCTCGCCCACGGCCCGCCAGGACTTCCCCGACGTCGTACCCCTGCAGCGGGTGTATTTGGTGAGCGGCGTGCTCGGCGTTCTGCTGCACATTTACTGCCTCACTCGCATCAGCTCCTCGCCCGACCTGTCGTTTGGCGCCATTTTCTGGCCCGATCTCTCGGCCCAACCGAAGGAGCTCGGTGAGGGCCTTACTGCCCTATTCCTGACTGACTTCTGGGGCTTCGTCGTTGCATCGTGGGCCTGGCTCATCATGGCTGTCTGGGACATCCGCCGGATGGGCCGCTCGACTGTGGATGTCACGAAGGCGGCCGCGCTTATTACTCTGGGCCACCTTTTTGTAGGACCGGGCGCCACAATGTCGGCGGTCTGGTACTGGAGAGAAGGGGTCATGGCAAAGACCAGCTTTGCTGAGATGTAGACGCGACGGCCGGTGGCACAGTCTGTGCTGGGAAGAGGCGTCTGCAGCGTCTGGATTTGTATGAGCCGGCGTGGTGGAGCTGACATAGAGGTGTGTTGTATTATGTATGGTTCGCCCCATAAAAAGCACCACTTGGTTGAGTCTATGCTTTATGACGTACTCCGTACTGTAAAAGAGCAACATCGTCACAATTTGCATGCCTGCTATTCATCTCACGTACTCAGGCCATTGGATGTTGAGTGTCTCCGTCCGCTTGAACGAGTATACAGTGCCGAGACTGAAAAGTCATGGAAGCTCACATTAACTGCATCGCCTCTGAGATCGTTTTCCGAAGTATCACGCAGCATTCAAAGTCACCGGTTCTTTCGCCGCCGGACATTAATCGTACAACGGTGTGTGGTATACCACTATGGGGGCGGATCAGAAACGATTTCCCACTTCGCCTTTGCATCAATAAGCTTAGCGTATGAGAGAAACCCTGTCGAGCAGCTAGTATAATAAGCTCTGGCTGTTGAACTGGTTCATCGACTGGACGTATGCGACGATATTGTTGGTTAGTCTTTTCGCTTCACAAGGCAGGTGGGATGGTTGGATGGATATAATATGCTTTTGTTTTGCTTCAAGAGGGCAATAGGATATCTAATACATAGACAAAAACAGCCACTTTGCTATTAAATGTCGCGGAAAATAGAGGGACATGGCCAGACTAACAGTAACAACCTCTATTTCAAGGCCTTTTAGGGCCATACTTGCAAGACTAATCCTTCCATACCGCCAAGACAGCGGAGCGATTTACACCACGAGTGTGAGGGTGTCTCGAGATTTTATGACAACAGGAAGGCCAAACCTTGCCGTGGTTCCGTGACCATACGTAGAAAGTGGAGATAATGCTCCGTACTGTCGAACTAACCAGGCTAATGTGGGTTGGAAGTGAGGCCTTATGGCACAGGGTAAGAAGACGCATGTACTCCGTACGGAGTACCCTGTAGCGTATAGCGCCTAGACCCACCTATTTAGTAAGGGATTTTATACACGTCGGCATATCTCGGAAGCACCTAACCACGACAATACACACTCATTTATTATTCCCTTATTTTATCGTCGCCTTTCAAGGCATTCCCAATTAACTGACTCACCCCCAAAAGGGCATGCGACGGGAGAGGAAAGGGATTATGATGAATTTTACCGGATTTTCCTAGCCTATCGAATTTTGTTGTATGACAGCTGTCTTGGTGCTTCCTAACGCCAGCGTAGTGGGCACAACAATACACACATGCTCACGGGGCACCCATAATGTAACAAATACAAATGAGCGTCGCCGAAAAGGGTAGGTCGGCAAAGGCATTTAACAACGACCGTTACATACAGGCTATGCCGTAAGGGGAAAGTGAAAAGCGTGTGATAGCAGTTCCTACGTACGTCGTATTGCGCACCACCTTATTCTGGCGTTAATCCCCATGTTGGCAGACCCCCTGGCTATAAAAGTGTACGCTTTTCTCTAGAGAAGGATATTTCTTCGACTGCGTTTGCCTTATTCTTCCTGTCGAATTTCAGCTGTATAAGATCCTTCTTTTGGTCACTAATGAACTATGAAAGCGCTGTCAAGTTCACGTTATCTAGTGGCGCTCAGCTTCTCCAGCTTAGCCTCTGGAGCTGTGCATAAGATATTGGCTGCTACTCCTCGGGGTTGGAAAGCGAATGCGGCGGTAGCCAGCGTGCAGGGCGAGGACCAGACCGCCATCTTCACCCTTGCTCTGCACCGAGATTTTTCTAATCTGGAAAACCACATACTCGGCGTATCGACTCCGGGGCATGCAAACTACGGAAAGTACCTGGATATCGATGATGTTGAATCTCTCTTCTCTCCCGAGAGGGGTGCTGCTTCCGCCGTGACGGCTTGGCTCGAACAGAACGGCATCTCCGACTACCAGATTGATGGGAGTTTTATCGACTTTACAGCGAGCCTCGAGACGGCGAATGCTGTCCTTAATGCATCATATCAGCATTACACAAGCAAAGATCAGGACACGACAACAACAAAACTCCGCACCACGTCTTACACGATTCCAGACGAGGTTGAGAACTATGTTGCCTTTGTTGACCCAGGCACGTTCTTTGGTAACACACAAAAACTTAGGGTTCCGTCACACATAACAACCCCGAGCCGCACGAGACAAGCCAAACGCGCAGTGTCTTCCACTGTCGTTGATGCATCCTGCGCTACATCAATCACCCCCTCGTGCCTCAAGCAGCTGTACAATGTCCAAGATTACCAACCCGACGCAAACTCTGGAAGCCGGATCGGTTTTGGCAGCTTCCTCGACCAGTCTGCACTCTACGCAGATTTGGAGCAATTCGAGGCGCTGTTTGGCATTCCAAGCCAAAATCTCACCAAAGTGTTGGTTGCTAACGGGACCAACGATCAGAATTCCTCGAACAAAAACTATGGAGAGGCGAATCTCGACGTGCAGACCATTATCGGAGTCGCACACCCCTTGCCTGTCACGGAATTTATCACAGGCGGATTGCCGTTCGTATGCCCCTCTTAACCTCAAGCCTTGGTGTTTTTATTGACAATCTTTTGCGAAACCTAAACAGCCCATTTATTCCCACGTATGGCCAGCCTACAGCAGCAAATAACAGCAACGAGCCCTATGTGCCTTTTCTACGATATCTCCTCTCTAGAACAAACGCGGAGCTGCCACAGGTCATTTCCATTTCGTATGGCGACCAAGAAGACGTAAGTATGCAGACCTGCAGTATCTGAAGCCAAACTGACATCTCGCCAGGGTGTCCCCTACGACTATGCTGTCTACTCGTGTAGTCTGATCGGCCTTTTGGGGCTTAGAGGGATATCCGTGTTGTCATCCTCGGGCGATGGAGGTCTCGGTGGAGCTTGTCTGGCGACCGACTTTACAACGGTTGAATTCGGACGGGTTTTCCCGGCATCCTGTCCATTTATCACCGCAGTCGGCGGAACGTCGGCATCATCTGTCCCCGAGGTGGCTTGGGACCAAAGTAGCGGTGGTTTTAGCGGCTACTTCCCGAGGGCTTGGTACCAAGAGAGCACGATACAGCGGTACTTGCAAGACCACATCAGCCGGGAGACATACGAGTACTATGGGCAGTACACCCATTTCAGAGGCCGGGCATACCCAGATGTTGCGGCGCATAGCCTTAACCCGGACTTTGAGATCATCGACGCCGGGAGGCAAGCTGCCAGCGGCGGTACGAGTGCGTCGTCGCCTACATTTGCGGCCATCGTCGGCTTGCTGAACGATGCTCGCTTCCGAGTGGGCAAGCCGTCTCTAGGGTTTCTGAATCCCCTTATCTATGGCACACTAAACGGTCGCGGGTTTTTCGACGTAGTGAGCGGCTATACGTACGGCTGTATAGGCAGGAAAGAAGGCGAGGGAGTGGTTCCCGGTGCCCGATGGAATGCGACGGTTGGATGGGATCCGACGACAGGGTTTGGTACACCCGACTTCCAGGCACTGAAAGGGTACGTGCTTAACCTGTAGATAGGGTGTCCAAGATAAACGGTTTAGTCAGGCAGAGAAAGCTTTACAAATCCATCCCGACGTCCATATTGGTGCCAAGACTCAATTGGAAGAATTTCTTTCTAGTACAACCACTGTCGGTTCCCTTAGAAGG
>LDEF01000144.1:0-15970 GCA_001455505.1 Leptographium lundbergii
TGGCGCGCGAGCTTGCGATAATAAAAAAAATTAAGTGGGCTGTTGTTTTACGCGTATATCAATATGGTACAGAGAAATCAAGGCCGTAATCTAAAAACATATTAGCAGTAAAC
This sequence comes from Leptographium lundbergii, assembly GCA_001455505.1. Classification (NCBI taxonomy): domain Eukaryota; kingdom Fungi; phylum Ascomycota; class Sordariomycetes; order Ophiostomatales; family Ophiostomataceae; genus Leptographium; species Leptographium lundbergii. The sequence goes on from LDEF01000144.1 coordinate 114, forward strand.
GTTTGTTCTTATCAATCTTCTGTCCTTTTATCATAGATGTTAGAAACATAGAGAAAGCAGACCTTTTTGTAACCTATATCAGGCACATTTGCAGATTCTAATGTTCCGTAAATAGAGACGATAACGATTATTTACATCTATGTAAAAGTGACACTCGACCTCGATTTGTGTAAATTACGTAGAGATGCTGAAAACGCCGTACCATATACGGCAAGGCACAGCAACAAGACCGGAAGCGGATTCTACTGGCATATATACTTTAGGGGCAAACAACAGGGCACGAGCCACAGGTATCTAAGTAAAACGTTGGAGATCACGAACTGCCACTTCTGGCCTTGGTCTTCAAAATGAGCATGGATGTAGCGCAAAGCCCCCATTTATACCTACGACGTATACTAGTCTTTATGAAGCTCCGTATCCTCTTCTGCCTCTCTGTCTACTTCCGAATGGATACCAGACATAGAGGGGCCCTTGAAAGACTTCTTGCCCACTGCAAACCAAAGCCCATAGGCAATGAGTAGAAGACCGACGGAGACCAAACTCGCGTAGTCTAGAAAGGTAATGTTAGTGACAGATTTGAAAAAACAAATGGGAAAACTTACTCATATTGTCTTTAGTCACAGGCCGGTAGACAGGAAAGCAGAAGAACACAGACAGGAAGGCCATAAAGAACAGCGCTGCCATGTTAATGACCCAGCCGTATTTCCCTAGCTTAAATGTTCCAGGTCGGTCGTACTGGCGTCCGCGGAGTAGCAGGCAGGTGATGGGGATGAAATAGGCAAAATAGGCCAGGATAACAAGAGATGACAAGAGTGCGTTGAAAGCTGTGGAGGATGCGAGATACAGAACAGAAACAATAGCTGCAATTGCCCAGGACATTATGACGGCCAAAAGTGGGCACGCAAGGTTCTTGTTGACCTTTGCGAAATACTTAGGGAAAATGAATCCACCATCACGTGCAAAGGCCCAGATAATTCGGCTGCCAACCTGGATGACAGAAGTCGTGCTGTTAAAGTTGTTCACCAGCTGCATGGTGGAGATGCAGGCGACAGCCGCTTTGGAACCAGTAGACGTGAGCATGATAGTGAGATACGGTGCCCTATTAATTGTCAGAATAACGGGTTTTAGTATGGGACGATTATAATGGATGTTCTTACCCGCTGTCAAAAAAGGCCTGCTTATCCTGTCCAACGGAAAACATTAACAGTATGCAGACGATGAAATCAGTCAGGCAACCAATTGCGATGGTCATTAGCATAGCCTTTGGGACGGTACGGCTTGGGTTGGCCATCTCTTCGGAGAGATGACTGATGCTGTCCAATGCGACAAAGTTCTACGAGGCCAAATATTGGTTAGAATAAGCACAGAGCCATACTAATCGATGACGTCACGTACCCCGGCAGTAACAATCAACCCTATTAATGTGTTAGCGGGATACAAATGAGCTTAACCCTACAACAGTTGACTAACCATTCATGAAAACAACGAAGCTGTTATCCCAGCCAGTCTGATTGATGAAGGTGGCGAAAACAAATTTGGCCGGTTGATGTGGGCTAGCAGCAGCGACGGCTGTGATGCCAACTATGAAAAACGAGCCGAGGAACCTAACACATAGAGTTAGATAGCTTTTGCAACGTATGAATGGCCGCCATGGTTTCGCTTACCACCAGAATCCAGCAGTGTCGATCATCGGAAGCATACGAGTTCCGAAGATGTTCATCAGTACGTTGACGAGTAGTATACCTTCCATGATCAAGAACACATGCCAATCCTTTGATTCGTAACCAGGATGGAACAATTGGGCCAGAAATATGACCTGAAACGCCATGACGGCTACATTGGCAGAGGCTCCAATGACCCACGAAAGAAGATTTGACCAGCCGCACATCCAGCTCTGTTGAAATTTATTAGCAGGTATATTGTGGATGCCCCCTCATGCCATTTCTGGGATCTTGAGTCTAGACTGAGCAGAGCAAGCTACTCACCAGAAATGGAGCATGTTTAGGGGGTGCTAATCTGTAAGCCCATTCAAGCGGGCCAGCAGTGGTCTGGGTTGAGAGTTAGAGCTAAGATCTAATCGATGACGCCGGCTGCGGTGAAGGGTGCATACGGGATAAGCGGAAGCCATTTCGGCAAGTGATAGGACAACGAAGATTATCATCGCCGGTATTAGAAGACTGTGTGACTCCCATATTAGTCTGTGTACTTCACGAGACATGATCGAGAAACAGCATACGCTCCATAGACAAGGACAGCCGGGCCGCCACTTAGGACGGCCGCAACAAGGGATTGTGCAACTCCAGACCAGCTACCGGAGCAGACAAATCCAAGGCCAGCCAATGCGAGTAGACCGAAATTCCGCTCTAGAGAGTTGAACCCCCATGTCAGTGATTGAATGTTTACATTCTCAGCGCAAACAACCTACCAAGCTCCTCCTTATGGCCAAGGGCAGCTAGCTGAGCGGCATCGGATGATAGGTTTTCAACCTGACCCGTCTCATAGTCCGACGTCGATTGGGTGCCGACGACAGCTTCTTTTTTCTTGCCCATTTTCACAAGCTTAAATCTGTGCCGTCGGTGTAACAGCTAGCCCTGCAAGAAATTTTGCTTTCTTAAAACTGGAATAAAAACAGACTGGCGTTAATGATGATGGTCAGCCGGGGAAAACCTGGAAAAGCAATAACTACAGCCCCTCTCCTGGTGTTATACTCGCAATGCAAATCGATGTTGCTCCTATCAGAACTCTCCTATCTTTGTATGCCAGTTTGTCCTGGGTCTGATATCGGCGTAGTGCAGCCACTGCTCCAGACGTTGCAATCGGGGCAATTTGTCTTATCTCGGCGCTCCACTATATTACCAAAGTAGGAAGGTTTTGTATATCGGTGGAGAATATTTGCTACGGAGTTCAATCCTCTCAAGACAAGCCAATGTCGATTGTCACGATAACAGCAGATACGCCCCATTTGGGTTATCTGCCATTCGAGGAAAAGTAGCTCTTTTGGGACGTAACAACCGGCGATGTTCATTGCTAATCTAAGGGGGGGATTTAGAGGGGCAGACAGGAAAAAAAAAAGCCTAGCCTGGAAATCGTCTGACGAACTGATATTTTAGTAGGAACTAGAATTGAAACGAAAAAGGCAAAAAATAAAGGGGAGTACTGACGCCCAAAGGAAACATTACTTATTCAATATCGTGACTTTGTACGGCTTGCATGTCACGGAGGCTTCGAAACAATCGAAGTACTCGTCTACAACTTCGTCAAGCATTCTCATCATGACTGCGGCAGTGATGACAATGTTCTCGGAAATATCAACCATTGCCAGACTGCAACTGGGCCTCAGTCTGGCGATCGCTATCATCGCGGGTCTCTTGTTCTGCTGTCGGAAGCAGACTTTACGTTGGGGCAAGTCGGCCCCTGCTCCTGATCTGAAGACCGGTGTGTCAAAAACAAGCCCGTCGTATTATGGCTCACCCGATGGTAACAATATGCTAAACTTCTTATCCCTCGGTCGTTTTATTGACAATTAAAAAGATGATATTACCAAACTCGATTTCTCGAACGTTATACCTTATAAGTCGAGCTTCAATTATGAAGAAGAAGAGCCAATCCCATATTATATGCGTAACTACATCAGCGATCGTGTTTATACGGTAACCATGGGTATGTTCAAAAGCCCGATCCACATACACGGCAAGGAACCTGACCGACTTTCCTAGCTATTGAGAAACTTGCGTTCGATGACTGGATTGCATTTGACAAAAACTATAAAACACGTATGGAACTCAAAGCGAAGGTTTTAAAAGAAGTCGGCTCAGATGCAATTGATTGCCGAGATGGAGGCTACGACGGGTGCGTCGAAATGCTCGAGTGTCTGCTGGAATATCTCCCGCGACGATTTCCAACAATCTTTCGTCTGTCGGCAGATGGGAAAGAAATAAACAACGCCGTTACTGGAGAATCTTTTGACATATCCAAGCCATACATCAAGTACCACCCACTGTACATTGCTGGCCGGCTTGTGGAAGATGACCTAAATATCCTCGTTGAAGGACCTACAGGAGACTATGTCCTAAAGGCAGTCTTGTCGGCATTTCCCGCTGGATTTCACGTCAAGGACAAAATGGACAAAACATTGGCAGACATTCATCAACCAGTCCCCATGTACAGAGAGAAACTCAAGAAATCCATGGACAGGTGTGTCACGATCCGTATACTATCGCAACGTCAGGCGTACTTACTAGATTCAGGTTTTTCAAGAGTGTCGGTCCGTCCAAGATGGTCATGCGCATTAACTGGGCTATCAACGACAAGGAGGAGCTTTTCCTTACGGAGGGCGGCCATCTGTACGAGGACGATGAAGGCGTTGCCGATGAGGCCATTGACATTAACCAAGTCCAACTTCGCGTAGAGCGACAGGTTCTCCGCCGATTACCCCGCACTAAAGCCATCTGCTTTGTAACCAAAACGTGAGTTTTCTTTAATCCGTTTCCACAATCCTTTTTAATCGTGGCTCAGGTATCTTTACCGGCTCGTTGATATTGCCGACACGCCTGGATTTGCAGCCCGATTGGGTGGCCTCCTTCACAAACTTCCGGATAAATTTGCGTTTTATAAAAGGAAGCCTGTGTGGGGACCGGTGGTACTTAAATACCTAGACGAAATGGCTATCAAGCATCCCCTAGAGCATGTACTAGATAGCAGGACGTAGTGTTATGCAATACGAAGTAAAACAAAACGTTCACACTGAATTGGGACTTTCAGGTATTGTATCGAGGTATTAAAATCTATAAAACTAGTGGTAATCAGTGACATAAGTTTGATATACACCTGTGCAGCTCGTTGTTACTTTAAAGAAATCTGACACAAGCCTTTGTTATCTGCATTTGTGGGCTTAATGTCAGACCGATGCGCTGACAAAACAATGGGTTCTTCCAATCAAATCTTCTATGCATAGAGCTGTTCGCCGAGCATAGGAAGAGGGGGAGGGACGAGTTTCGTAAACAGCACATCTGCCGTACATAGTTGGTTTCTGATATCCGGGATCGGGTAGGAGAATCGCATAATGGGTAATTGGGTTATATGTCATTGTAGTCATATGCGCATTCTGGAATACATAACTTGCTTATAAGTAGTGCCCGTGGTCTTGAACGTGTTACCATGGCATAACCAGCACTGCCTCGGTCTCTCCAGAACCTGGCTTTCCCCATAAGACCTCGGCGGATGGATTGGTGTCATTGAGAGACATTATGATGTTGAAAAGTGTGCTGGAACGAGTTTCTATTGGCTTGGTTGGGTCCTCAAGGCAACAGATAGCTGCGGGTGCGTTAAAAGTGTCCGAAAACACTTTGTCTCTCAGAAAGGAGCCATGTACCATCTTTCCCGCGACACCGGCTTCCAGCAGACCCGTTGTCAGTTGCTGAATTCTTTGGAGGCGAACAGGCGAGTCGGACAGCCAAGGCGGCTCGTCTACAAAGCGATTCTCGATAAAATGGTTTGAGTGCGTGACGATACCGTTCTCCTCTGCAAGATAAACATTGCCTAGTGGTGAGAGCTCCATTCCTACTGCCCTTTTTCCATCCGCCAAAAGAATATGTTGACTGGATGCAACGCCTCCCAGAGTCTGCAAATATTCAATAGCACTCTCAACAGACGTGCTCTCAAGACAGAGTCTCAGAGCAACATGAATGGGGAGTTTCGAGCTGATTGTCGGCCGTGCTCGAACTGCATTTAGGCAGGTCCCTACACCGGAAGTGTTAAATCCTATTTTACCGACAATGCCAGACTGGGACAAAACGTTGTCAGTGCCCCCGAAATAATTGCCACTTATCATCCAAGTCTTCTGTACTACAGAGCCCACTCACCTCTGTTATCATGTAAATTTTCGGCTTTCCAGGTCTTTCAATAGACATCATGACCAAGTTTTGCTTGACCTTTGCAGTCCAGTCCCAGTTTTGGCCCATAATCACGCCGCTGATGTCCGAGCCTGCTTTTAGATTCCACGCCAGACTCGTACATCCGTCCGTGAAACGACCAAGTGCTATCTCACTCCGGCAGTTGAGTGCGACAATGTCCAACAGTTGAACCTCTGCACCGTCCGCAATGCCCTGCATCTCTTCCAAGATGTCGGGGGTTAGTTTTCCGATTGTATCTCGGAACTCGCTGGCCACTCCGAGGACGGCCGGCCAAGTAAGTTTTGAAGTGACTTGGAACATAGCACCATAAACCTCCATTTGTCTCTTTATTTCAGTTGTAAGTAAGCGGCCATGCTGAAGGCCGATCTGAGTGTTCATATCTTAGTCATTTCTGGAACCAGTTTATTCAGGTCTCGGTAACAGTCTTGCTTACCTCCCGCGGCGACGACCCCTTTAGCTCGATCTTTCTTGGTTCTGCCGTAGTCATGTCTTGATCTCTTGTTTTCTTTGGACTATTCGGGACGTTTGCTACAGTCAGCATTTGCGGGCCAAGTTCTTGTAACGTCGGCGGAGGGTAAATTATAGGATTCTTAAGGTGATAAATCATCCATTGCGGAGTACCAGATAAGCGAAGTGAAAGTGGGCTGGGATCGCCACTCGCTCATTAGCGTTATCGGTCCTGGGGATATCCTATCTGCGGAGTCGTATTTCCTAGATCGTGGAGAGCGCATTCACCCGGCCAAGCCCCAACCTTCCAAAGACAGCTATCTTTCTGGAAAGAACAACTCGTCAACCGGTGGTATCTCGTTTCGACTATCTGTACGGCTCTTGATACCTATGTCGTTCAAATGGAAGAATGCAGTGGTCCCGGGAGCTGACCACATCATTCCTAAGAGCCATGGTAGGATCTGAAAGTCTTGACGACCAATTAGATTGCCGATATCCGATGGATTGTGCTGATAAGACACCCTCAAAAACCAGACCGCGTGTCCAAATCTCAGCGCAAATACAAAGTGCGATTCCAGAGTGATATTCGGGGCGCAAAAAGGTCGAGGTCGCGTCACAATATCGAAAATTCAGTCCCAACTGCTTCTCTTCACACATTAATGGAAGGGGGCTGTACGACCGGTATGGCGGTCATACCTCTGGCGCCATTAACGCACAAGGACAAAGATGACGGGACTCATTCCGGGAGCTTGGGCGTTGACGAGGATTCCTGTGACAAGCTAGACGCTGTTAGCATACCATCGGCCGCCATGATGCAAGATGCATCACTACTGTATGCCTTCAGTACAGAGCTCTGTGTCCAACAGCGGTCGGAGGGCTATGCTCCAGACTTTTGCTCGCTCCCCGGCTCCCCTGACCGGTCCAACCACCGGACAAGTCGCGAAGAAGATGCCTCGTCGAACGATAGTCGCGGAAGCCACCTGGGGCCGCTGACCCAAAAACCTGCATCCCACGCCATTAGCTCATCACCACAGCTTACATTTCAGGCTGATATACTGCCCAATATTCCACGGACTCTTCCTTTTGTTTCCACCTGGTCCGAAGGCCAATTCTCTGAGAAGAGATTGTACCTGCAATATTGTAAGGCCTCATAGTCGCCACCTTCTGTACCCGAAGTAGAGAGTTCTGGTGAAGCTGATAATCATGAAGACATCGAAAAGGTTGTCCCAAGACTAATGCCTTTATGGAACTCGGCGGACAATCCATTCTTGTGCATCGTAATTCCTGCGTCGACGGAGTCAGAGATTCTGATGCATGCCATAATTGCACTATCGTCTTACCACCTTTCGGTCCAGCCTAACAACGTGTGTGAAGATTCGGAGAATCTCGGATTCAAGCAAGATGGCCACAGCGTCGAAGTACTGCGGCACAAACAGAAAGTGCTGACACTTCTGCGAGAAAACCTAGCAAAACCAAACGTACTGAGAGACGACGCAACTCTTGCTGCGTGCATGCTCATGCAGACGTTCGAGGTTTTATATTGCGGAACCAGCGGTTGGGACCACTGGCTGAAAGGCGCAACTCTCTTACTTCGCTTGCGTGGAAAACTAGAAAGTGACCTGAAGGACTCGAACAGCTGGATTCGCCTTGCGAAGTGTGTGGTTGCCATTGAAACATTCGCCTCGACTTCTACCCGTTTCGATCTCCTTATCTCGGAGGAATACTGGAACATATACCGCCGAATCCGGGAGGACTATCTACAGTCCATGGCCCTTGGACAAAAATCGGGATTGAACGAGTACTCAGAAGATGAGCATTTTGAAAAACTCATCGGATGTCCAGTGGTTGTCGTCTACTCTCTGGGTCGTATGGTCATGTTGCGACAGTCACGCGAAGAAATGGAGGCAACTTCGAGCAGCTACAGCGATTCTGAATGGCGTAGCACATGGTCAATAGAGTCAATCAAGCTTGAACATCTATTGTTTCGGTGGCACCCCAAGGATTCGACCCCCGACAGAGCAAATCTCACGGAGGCTTTTCGCCAGGCAGCTCTCGTGTTTTACTACCGGAAAATACGCCGGTTGGATTACTGTCACGAAACTGTGCAGCATCACGTGCAAAAGACGTTTGAACATCTGGAGCGGATCTCACCATCATCTGATGTAGTCGGCATAGCGCTATGGCCGACGATGATTGCTGCCATTGAGATCGACGAGGTTAAGAATACGGCCTTGACGCAGATAGCTATTAGGCGAATACGTGGACTGAGTAAGAATATCCGGGACCCTTTGTACCAAAATGCACAGAACGCCCTTAACGTCCTGTGGTCACGGCGAAGGGACGCAGATTCGTGGGAGAAGAAAACGTCGGTCGATTGGGATGAGCTGAGCAAGGAAATGGACTGGAAATGGTGTTTTGTATAGACCAAAGCGTCTAATCCATTATCTCACAAAGAGATATTCAGCGGTAAATTTATGCGATCAGCCATTTTATATACGAGGTTATTTGAGAGTTTCGCGACAACACTTCACTCAGTTTCCTTAGCTGCATACTCGAGATTCATAAAATGCGCAACGCTGTGCAACTCTAAGCCACTGCCTGGAACACGGACACGTCTTCTTCATTGCGATCTAGAAACTCTTTCATCGTCTTGTCAACCTTATCCTCTGGTTGCAAGTATGTCAGTGGGTCGCGCAGTTCATACCAGCCACCGAAGGGAGCATTCATTTTGTAGCCAATCGTCCTCTGCGTCTTCTCGTCGAGTTTCATTGCGGTTTCCTTGCTGATGTTCAAGAACTGGTTTTCCTCTTGTCTCATATGCCCTTGCGTCCACGAAATTCCCAATGAACGTCGCAAAAGTGACGAAAAATTCTTTCCGCCACGATGAATCGTTGATCCATGTAGCAGTAAACAGTCCCCTGCCTTGAGAACAGATGATGTAAGGGTATGTCCCGTTGGCTCCCTATGTTGTTTCAGTTCTGAGATCAGCAATGCGTCCTCTCGTATACGATTTGAGCGATTTAAGAGTATGGGTTGAGTCCGCCTTCTAAGAAAGCCAGGAAAGCGGTGGGGAGAGGGAAAAGAAAACGGAACCTGGGCAACTTGCCATTCTTCTCCCCATTTATGACTTCCCAAAACAGCATCCACACAGCTCCCCGCTACACCATCGCCTTCGTTATCAAGGGCGACAAGAGCCCAGATCTCGATTGGCTTTTCCATGGGGTGGTCGACGAAGTAGATGTCGTCGTGGCGATGCAGAGGCTCAGCGTCCTTTTGAACAGGTGACTCAAAAACCACCGTCGCACTTAAGTATGGGCGCGATGTGTTTGACAGCCTCTCATCTCCATGCCAGATGCGTGTAGTCTTTGACATGCTGTCTGATAAAAACCGATTGATCTGTGGTGAGAGAATGACCTTTTCAACAGTCGTGGGCGACTTCGAGGCCAAAGCGGTGATGGGGGTTTGCGACTCGACATTGCCCTGGAGCTTCAGCTCGTTGAGTACAGAGCCGATGCTCAAGGAGTCCAAGAACCCGGAGATGACGACTACGCCATCCTGGTTGAACGCTTCGGTTATGGCTGCGTCCGGAGAGTCGCATGCAAAACTGGCGATTGAAGCCATGACTGCTGAAAGAATAGTGCGTGTAAAGATCGCCGATGCGTGACCTCCAGATTCACGGAGAACGGGGTTCAGATAGGCACGAATAAGTATTGTCACCGATATCATCGCAAGTATTGAAAATACGTCGTAAGCGACTAATAGCAGCAAGTTACTCACGGTCTATCTTCCATTCCCCAGTATCCCCAGTATCGAGTTTCGACGCTACTAGATAGCCGGGCGAGGAAGAATCGGAAACCGGAAGGCCATACTACAAATTGCAAAAACAACTTGCCTATCCTAGTCCGTACAGTTAGCCGCGTCGCTATCTATTTGTATTATCTTATCTGCGAAGGGGGATGGTTGGATTAGTTGTCAAATTCGGCAATTTTTAATCTCTACTCCGTAGGCATTTCATAGATAACCGCAGTCGGAGATTAGGCATCGCTTCTCCCTATTCCGAGTACTAGCGAGTACTTACATACACGGCTCTGATCGTCACAAAGACGCATCGGTCGTCACATTACCAATATTTTCCTGCAAACTCCCATTGCTTCATCATGGCCCAATCTGGACTTGTCAAGCTTCCCGCCGACGCACACATCGACGAGATCTTGGCCGTCCTCGACAAAGATGGCGGCGTCATCCTCTCTAAGCTCGTTTCTCAAGATACGCTGGACCAAATAGCAACTGAGTTGAAGCCCCATGAACAACCCGATCAGGTTTGGAAGGGAAACTTCTTCCCCGAAGCAACCAAGAGAATATGCGGCGCGGCGGCCAAGTCACAGACATATGCGAAGGAAATTCTTCTCAACCACGTGTATCAGGATATTTGCAGTCGCCTTCTGACAATTGAGAAAACTTCCCGGTATGGCGATAGTGTGCGCACCTTTGTGTGCAAGCCCATTGCCAACGCCAGTACTGTGTTTGATGTAGGTCCTGGGGCCGAGGCCCAACAACTTCATCGCGACGACGGTGTGCATCATGTTGTCCGGCCGACAAGACAGCCCGTGGATATCAACATGCTCGTTGCCCAGACACGTACTGTTCCGGAGAACGGCGCGACCGTAATTATTCCGGGAAGCCACAAATGGGTATGTATCTCCTCCCCAATTCAGTTATCTTTCCAGCTCTCCGATAGGGACGAATATCACCCACTTACGATTATTTGGTATAGCCAGATTTGGAAGACCGCCATCCACATCCAGAGGAAACAATCCCTGCTTGTCTCGAGCCTGGCGACGCCTTGATTTTTGACGGTGCTCTTTACCATGGCGGAGGCGCAAACGTGACTGAATCAGAGCGCCGAAAGGTAATTCTTTATAAAACAAATGCATTCACGCTTAGCACTAACCCAGTATCTTCTACCAGGTCTTTGGAGCATTCATGACACAGGGCAATCTTCGTTCAGAGGAGAACATCTTCCTGCACTTCCCTCCCCACATTGCACAGGCATATCCTGATGAAATGCTAGAGGTATATGGATACAAAACCTGCGGATCCGGTCTAGGATGGGTTGATTACAAAGAACCTGCTGATGCTGTTCTCGGCCGTGGGAAACCGACTTTAAATAGTGTGAGCTTTGGCAATGTTGGCGTCACGGTATGAACACAAAATATACTAGGAATATGCTTGTTGCACCTTTATCTCTCAACAACACAAGAAGTAGATTTTAGCCCAAAGGGTTGGTTGAAAAGCCCTAGCTCGGCTAATTTAGTCAACTTTTCAAGCAAGCTTTGCAATGATTGCTTTCCAGTCTTGCTTCTTAAACCAGTCTTCCAGACTCGTCATCGGGCATTCAATACCGGCCTGTCAGTATTCAACGTTAGTGGCTAAGTTCCGAGTCCTCGTTCTTGTCCCACCATACTGGCTTAGAGAACAAAGGCTGGTTCATGGCTTACCGCGCGGAGGTCTTTTGCCTTGAGCAGTTCCATAGCACCATCGTATCCAGGATCCGACGAATATGCGTACATGTCGGCCAACTCGTTACCCAACTCAGGAAAGCCGGCGGTGGCGACCATCTGGTCGCGCGTGACTTGTTTGTAGCTGGCTGAGATCCCACTGATCTGGCTCCATAGCTTTATGTAGTCGGACCAGCTGCAGGTTGTGCCTTCGGCCATGTATTGGTTTCCAGGGGGCATCTGGGACACGGCATACACAAAGTTGCCCATATCGGCATTTACCTCGAGGTGTGGTTGGGCCTTGTCAGGGTCCGTCATGAATTGCATTTGGACGCTACCATCGGGTTGCTGTACGTCCGTTAGTACCAGGGTCTCGGATAAAGAAATACAAATGCGGGCCAGACGAGCGGCCACAACCCACTTTGGCAAAATAAGCCTTGGGCAGGATACTGTAGCTGCTGGTAAAATAGCCTGTCTGGATCCACGATCCTTTGGCGGCGAGGGCCGGGTGTTTCTCCTTCACATAGTCAGGGAAGATGTCGGCCTTGCTGTCATAGTGGTACAGCTCCGTGTATCGTCCACCGCTGCATTTGCGGGCGTGACTCAGAGTCGATGCTAAAAAGCCGTTTGGGTCGAGTGATTCGACCACGGTGGCCGCTGCATCAGCAATGTTCTTTCCGTTTTGATACTCAATGTCGTACGCCAGCTTCCGGATGGAGACACCCTGATCCTTGGCCTTGGCCAGAAGGTCGGGCCGGAAGTAGGGCTCCCAGTACTGCGTCACGCTAAATATGACATTGGCGTCCTTGAAGGCGGACTCAAGATCCCTGACGTTGCCAGTGTCCGCCTGCACGACCTCGATGCCTTCCGCCACCAGCAGTTCCGAGGCGGCAGAGTATGGGTTGCGGGTCAAGCCACGGACGCGGAAACGAGGATCCTTGACAAACCGGCGGGCGACTGCACCGCCTTGGTTTCCGGTGGCGCCCACCACGACGATCAACTTTTGAGCCATGTAATTATGACGGGCGGCTAATTGGCCGTAGTGCAGAAAACAGACTAGCGCAGACGTAAGGGAGAAGAATAGCACGCAACGGGTACAAGTGAAGCATCAAAAAGTGGCCAACGTCCATATTCTGTACAAAGAACATGGCACGAGTGGAGGGATAGATAAACGCAGAAAACCCCCTCTCGATCAAGCCTACGGCGTACGGAGTACATACCATACACAGCACTTCGTACGAGTATGCTGCATACGGGTGCGTGACTAGGTGGGGAATAGTAGGTGGGCCTCCAAGTGTCAGTTTCGATTGCCAGGGTCCCCCAGTGCGCCACTAGGTGATACTGGGAAGGAGAATCGACTTATGAGTTCTCCGTACGAGTACTTGCAGGAGGGCGGTCTTCTCGTTGATGCAGCTGGCACTTTCCCTTGCTCCGCAACAGCCGAGGGGCTGCCGAAGATCTGGTGATTTGTTTGATAATGTGTACGAGCACGAGCAGCCCGGGTTAGCTTTGTGGCCCATGATGCCATTATAAGTGGATTTGCGGCCAGTGTCCTAACGCCTGGTTTTTCAGGAGCGAAACGCCACAACAAAAACAGAGCTGATAGAAGAGGGACCATCTCCCCGCTTCTCTCGGCGACTGCACACTTACTCCGTACGAGTTCCGTATTATCTGCAATTTTCACCTAGTATCACCGTGCAGTGAGTACGCCCCATATTTCCGCCCGTAAATATGGACGAGCGACCTACTCCAACGACACAGGTAGACCCGGAGGTGGGTCCTGCGTCGTTTCCGGCGGCCGCAGCCGTTTCCGTGTCAGCTAGCATGGAGCTGGGGGCCGGCCTAACTGAGGCACATGCCCCGCTGCAGGTGGACGAGGTGAGCAGGTTATTGTTGCACATGAGCCGCGAGTGTCCCATCGTCACTAATATCCCACGCCTCCCCCAGAACTCGCAACCTGAACGGCCAGACGACCTCGACTCTGCCTACAACTCCGACAGCTCGTCCACGGGCTCGACCTCTGTCAGCTCGTCCATTTTTCACTACCAGTATGAGAATGGGCGGCGCTACCACGCGTACCGACATGGCGGCTATGTCCTGCCCAACGACGACATGGAGCAGGAGCGCCTCGATCTGCAACACCACATATGGCGGTTGTTATTGCAGGGTTCACTGTACCGAGCACCGCTGGCTGCATATCGAGAGCAGTATGGCACTGGCACGCGCATCCTAGACCTGGGCTGCGGTACTGGCATTTGGGCCATCGATATTGCGGATGAGTTCGAAGACGCCATCGTGCTGGGTGTTGATCTCTCGCCTATCCAGCCCGAATGGGTTCCGCCCAACTGCAAATTCTACGTCGACGATTTTGACGATGACTGGACATATGGGGAGGACGAGAAGTTTGACTACATCCATGGCCGGGCCGTGTTGGGGTCGACGTCAAACTTCCCTGCGCTCTACAAAAAGTGTATGCAAAACTTGAAGCCAGGTGGCCTGTTGGAAATCCAGGAGTACGACGCCTGGGTCTTTAGTGACGATGACAGCAGCCAGCGGGCCAAATGGACAATGGAGTGGATGACGAAGCTGGACGAGGCGAGCACCAAGTTTGGCAAGCCGCTCAATATTGCCAAGTACCATAAGAGTTGGATCGCCGACGCGGGTTTCGAGGATATCCAAGAGGAGGTGATTCGCGTAGGTGCCATTTGCGACCCAAACTGGCTCAGGTGATGTCGGTGAGCCTAGCTAACGAAGCTTTGCTATAGATCCCCATCGGCCCTTGGACTAAGGACGAGCGGTTGAAAGAATTGGGTCGCTTTGAGCGCATCCACATGCAGATGTCGGTTGCCTCGCATACGCCCGCCCTGCTGACGCGTGTGCTGGGCTATACGGCTCAGCAGGCGAGTGTCCTGATAGAAGGTGTCAGGAGAGAGTTTCGCAGCAACGACCTACGACTGATCACAGCCTACCGCTTCATCACCGCGAGGAAGCCACAGACAGCAGCCCAACGGTGGGACACTTATATCTAGCATTACATTTTACTAAAGAAAAGGGAACATCATCATTTTGTCACATCATGAAGAAGCTTGTAATAACTGCCTGTGTTTTTTTTTTCGCTATGCGCGTCTGTAACCCACTTTATTTAGTTAGACATTTTGGTAGGTTGACGTAGCTTGCTGCTTGTTGTGTAGAGCTAGTGTACCTGGGTGCTCGGGTCGCCTGGCGACCCGGCGACGCAATATTGGCTACATCACTACGGAGTACGGAGTATTCGCTCTATTTTATCCTTTGTACTCCGTATTTACCTTCGCATGGTGAGAACCTGGGGTACCAAAATGATACAAACGAAACCCGCTCTTTTTGAAAAAAGAAAAATTGAGCACAGGCGGTTGCTGAAAATGCGCATAGCTATCTTTTGCTCTATTGATCGCCCGCATTTGATAAGTAACATCTCGTTGTGTTTTCGCAACCTTCGAATAATGTGTGGTTTAATCTCCGGAAAAAGGAGCCAAAACGCAGTCGTTAATTTTCTTATATCATCGACTTGGATGGCTTTACACCTGTTCGTAGAAGAGTCTAGCGTAACCAAATCCCATTGAAAAGTATTGTACAGATAACATTTAAGCCATATGTCAATTTCAGTCCCGGTCTTCTTCGATCCTCCTGCCCTCCGTTATTCGATTCTTTACGTTTATTAACATGATCCTTTTATGATATCAAGATCCCTCCGATAGTAAATTTCGCCAGAGTAGCCCATACAGGATAGATCCGTTATTACCAGTAACCGCTGTGATACGATAGCAGGCTATCTGTATATAACGACCTTAAATGATTCTGGGCTTTGAGAATTGTCATGACATTGCTTAAGTACTAATAGGCTCTATCTAGTACTTACAAAGCAGTGCCCATACCGCATGTCAAAAAAGCGCAATATGTACCAGGCTAGTGTTAAGATAAAAGTGGGTTGTTATTGGTCACGTGCAGACCTGCACGCCGGATA
>LDEF01000145.1:0-23656 GCA_001455505.1 Leptographium lundbergii
CATGCCAGCACCGCGTCACCAGTAAAGGGAACCGGAAAGTAGCGGCACACTGCCCGGCTTCATGCCTTCACCACTGCGGTAGTGCTGTGCAAGAGAAGAGCAGGTGACCTGTGCCTTGGAATCCGGGTCGACCACGATAATACGTATGTTGATGATAAAATGGGTTGTATCCATCTTGGAGATTGGGTCGAAGCTCTGTGTTTTGATGGCTTCGAAACTGTCCAACATTGTGCCATTAAGGTCGAAGACGGCATCACTGGTAAAGGCTTATTCGAATAGTGTTAAATCATGTGTGTCGAATGCGACAACACAACGGTAGATGGCGTCCGCAATGGCCTCTCGACCGCTGAGCGCCGGCGACAGAGTAGCAGAGAGTGAGGAAAAGGACATAATGCTAAGATGTAAAGAGTTCTTTTTTCTAATAAAGAGGGAGCTCGACACGTAGTATAATATATGCGTCCTGCAGTTATACGCTCGTTACACTTGCCAATTCCGACAATTCCATGACGCTTACTTCCGGTATTTCCAGAAGCGGAGTTTAGGATAACGGCTCCGAGATGTCAGTTTCGGACATGGGAGTGGGTCATTGACCCAAAGAGGTCTTACGGAGCTGAGGTCCTATGGAGCCAGGTGTACACCTGTACCGTAGAGGCATGATGAAGCAGCGGTCGTGAATGACATCTATCAGTTTGAGAGAAACATAACACCAGCAGTGGCTGCGGAACCTAAGCAGAAACCAAAATTAGGAGGAGCAGACGACTACTCTGGAAGGATAATGCTTACAAATCATTGTTCTTTTCCGCTGCGGCGTTCACATCACTGACGAGTTTCACGGCCTCGACAAAGTCTCCTGGTACGGATCGGCTTGATTTGTGACTATCAGCGGCACATTTCCATGTTGGGGAAAGGTGCTCGTCTACTTCCCGTTGATATGGGTTTTGTTTTTGTCACTTGTTTGTCTTCGAACTTGGCAGCCAGATCTCAGCCGTCGCACCCAGCGCCGAGGTGCTGATCATAGGGCGGGATACAGCAAGTGTTTTCTACGGTGCAATCTGCAACGGTTCCTATTTGATAGTCACGGTTGTACTGGGCCCAGTGATATGGCCGTGCGGCATCGGCACCGTCTGTGGGCCCCTCATCGGCGGTGGCTTCATTAATGAGCTTTGCTATAACCTTCAAACTCGCACTGCAGTACGGCGGACAGACGAGAGCATGGCAGAGTAGCACCGTCATCGGACTTGGACATTAACCGACACATATATTTAACTGTTTCCTCCGCATCACAAGTTCCAGTCCAAATATTCCGTATATGGACCTATCTGTATCCTGCGCCTCCCAAACGGAGTCCAACAGGTCTTTGACGCGGCTCAAACTCCACATATGGAACGGTGACCTAGAGGTGTAGTCGACCAGTATACGGCGGTGTTCAGGGCGTCGCATACACGAACCAGCAACCAAGACCGGCCACATCAAAGTTGTAGCCATATGCGACCCCTGAGAAACAGACTGCAGTCTATGTAGAAACAGTTCCAAATAGCCATCAATCCGAGATTCCAGTTCAGGTGATAGAATTTTCCGGCCGTTAAAGGCGGAGTGAAGGAAGACCAGCACAGCTTGTTGGTATATGAAACCATTTATTTCCAGATCGCTGTCTATTTCCGTCGCCGTGCTATCCGATGCCAATTCGGAACGCCAACAGCCATCTGATGATGGACGCCAATTAAGGATGTAGTTCTCATATTGTTTCACCAAAACGGCCGCACTGTCGTCGGCGCCAGTATGTAAGACTTCTCTTGCACTCTGGATGATCCTCGGGATGATCTCGTACAGTCCGTGGGCCAGCCCAAACATGACGCCAAAGCTTCCGCTATTTCGATTCAGCGTCTGCAATGAATGGGTGAGTTCGTCTGACGGAATGCTTCTGTCGAGAGGGAAGTCTGTGCGAAGAGTGATGTTGGCGCAGATGGCCAGAAAGGCATACTGTTCGGTGAGAAAATCCAGATCCTTGTCCAAGGAAGCATCCAGCGGCTGTTTTCTCAAGCGCAGCAGAATCTCACGGCTGGCGCGCAGATGGTAAAACATGGTCCCATCGGTATTGCCAACCACGACCTCAAATATGCATAACAGTATCGTTGTCGCGAGCAGGGCGATCATCTCGGCCAGGCTTCCGTCTGTCCATCCGGAGAGCCTGTGCTTGACGCTGCGCAGAGCGACAGCATAGTGGGAACGGGCGCTGTATTCGAACTGCGACAGCCTGAAATACAGATGACCGCCGCTGACAGCGAGCAGTGCCTGGAGCACGTGGTCGTGCGCGTAGGCCAGAGGAAGGACGTGGGTGAGGAACGGGTTTTCGGGTACGACCCGTCCTGAGAGTTGCGGCGCACTGACATGGACAAAGTGGTCCAGAAGTGTCGCCGACGTGCCCACAGACAGATGCTGACAAAACCAGGGTGAGAACGGTGACAGAAGAGGGGCGGACAGTGGACTGGGCGAATGAGGGCGAAGGAGGCCGGGATCAAAGATTGAGGACGGCCGGCAGGAGATCGGGCAAGGTGTTAAAATCGAACCCGCAGACCCAGAGGCAATCTGCTTGCGCCAGGACCTCTTCCCGCGGCCAAGAGATGCTGGAGTGGGCGTCCACGAGCAGATCAGGCCATTCCGCTCACATCCGACACATCTCGGCTTTCTCTCGTCGCACTTCTTCCGGCGAAGGCGGCAGGTAAGGCAGCCGGAAGTGGAGCGAGACGACGACTTTCTGGACGACATATAACCAATACGTGACACCATTGGAGCAGTAGAGCCGGCGACAGTCGGCTGTGACAGTTCGGCTGACGCGAAGAGGAAAGGGATCCTAGGCTAGAGAGGACGGGATTTGCGGGGACATGACGCGCTTATCTAATCTGTACTCGGAGAAAGTATCCACCAGCTCTGTCCACTCGACAGCAGAGACGCGCTTATCAGTGATTCCAGCAATTGCGGAGCAAGGCCAACTGAACTCTACTTATAGGTTGTGTATACCGTGAAGTACGCAATGGTAAAGCCAAACATCTTCTTCTACTGGTTGTCACTCCATACGACACAAAATTTCAAGCTTATCTGTCCTCCGAAGTCTGAATCAACATGACTATTAAGACCATCAGCCCGCCCACCATTGAAATGAACGTTACAGCTTCGGTGTCCTGCTCTCAGAGTCCGTTACCACCTTCACTCGGCGAAGTAGAGGCAGATGTCGACGTGATCGTGGTCGGAGCTGGTCTAAGTGGCCTTATGTCGGCCACTGAGGTGCAGGCGAAGGGACTGTCCTGTCTCGTCATGGAGGCTCGTGACCGAGTCGGAGGTAAAACGTGGTCAAAGCCGATCAAGCCGGGCGAGAGTGCCAAAGATGCCGGCGCAGCTTGGATGAACGACAACACACAGCCGAACATCTATGGACTGAGCAAAAAGTTCGGCCTCGACACCATCATACAGTATCACGACGGAAAGGACGTTGTGGCCGAACGTTCCGGGAGCATCCGTGCCAATGAAGCCACTGGCCTGGACCTGGCGGTGAGATTGCCTCTGACCAATGTGTTTTCACCACCCGTTACTAAACCTTGCAAGCCAATCGATGGAGACGAGAGTCTCCAGAAAATAATAAAGCGTATTGACGACGCAGCCGCTTTGATAGACATCTACAACGTCAAGTCGGGAAATGCAGACTTTCAAGACATGGCTCTCTCAAACTGGCTCATCCAGAATGGCCTACAGGAAGATACTGAAGCCTGGGATAGCATCCGCATCTTCGTGGCCTGCATCTTTGGCGCCGAGCCTAGAGAAATCAGCACGCTCTACTTTCTGGACTACGTCAAAAGTGGACTCGGCATGGACAGCCTAAGTTCTGATGAGGCACAGGGGGCACAATACCTGCGTCTTCGCCAAGGTACGTTTTTGAAACCCCCCATGTCAACGATTTAACTGCAAGTATTGATGGTTTGTCCTGCAGGAAACCAGATAATATCCGTCCGTCTGATGGAGAATCTTAAACGAGACTCCGTATATCTCACCTGTCCCGTCCAGGCCATCGAGCAGTTGGGGAACAATCGCAACATTGTAACAACGTACGGCGGCCGCAAGTTTCGGGCGAAGAAGGTCATCGTGTCCATCCCTACGCCCCTCTACCGCACAATCACATTCACGCCCCCGCTGCCTGCCGACAAGGACGAGTACGCAAAGTCGACGTTCCTTGGTGACTACGCCAAGATGACGCTCACCTACACTGAACCCTGGTGGCGCAGTATCGGGCTCACCGGCGGCTTTTGCGATGTCCGCGGGCCAGTCACCTTTTCTAGAGACACGTCCTCAGAGCAGGACAACCAGTTCTCGCTGACCTTCTTCATCGTCGGTGACGACTGTCGGGCCTGGTCTAAGCGGTCGAAGACAGATCGCCAGAACATGGTGGTCGAGCTGGTTGCCCGCCTGTCTGGGGACGTGGGCCGGAAAGCAGCGCTCGGCTACACCAGTGCTGAGGAAATCATTTGGATGGCAGAGCCATGGAGTCTCGGTGCCCCTGTTCCCTGCCCTGGCCCCGGTACCTGGGGTCGGCTTGGTGATTCTCTCAGAGAGCCTTTCCAGAACATCCACTTTGTCGGCACCGAAACTGCGTTCCTCTGGAAGGGCTATATGGAGGGAGCAGTCACATCCGGAGAGCGAGGTGCATTGGAGGTGGTTGACGCTTTGAAGGGTAAGCCCAAGATGTAGTGGCCAGCCCGAAGAGCAGAAAAGGCAGAAGTCTGGGGCAGTCAATCGTACCGGTTCCGAGGCCAGACTAGGAGTTGGAGGTCAGGGCGCTTTGGCCGCTAAAGTTGTGGGAGGGGCCAGACGTTGGAACCGGTGGGAGCTAAACCGAACGAGTATTAGATCGCCGATGTTCCGATTTCGAGGCCTCTGCTTACCGGGTTCGGACGTTGGAGAATTTCGTATATTTGGCAAACTTCTCTTCCCAGTCATACTCCATACACAAGCTCGTTTAAACTATCAAGGTCCGCCGAGTAGTCCATCACGCCTAGTTCATTATGGCAACCCTTCGCAAGGCATGCGCGAATTGTACTGCAGCGAAACGGAAATGCGTGGTCCAAACTCCCAAATGCGCTCGGTGCTCGCAGAAACATCTCGAGTGTGTTTATGACCTTGAACCTCTGTACACACCACGTACAAAGTTTGAAAGACTGCTTGAATTTGGCTTCAACTTATCACGTTTCGAGTCTCTGGGGTTTTGTATCATGCAGACCCTTAGACTCCAAAATCCGGGTGTCGATCCAGCAATCTGTACCGCCGGCCACGATAGTGCCCGGGAGGTTACGAGACTAGGATTCGATACAGCGCCGGGGCGAATCAGGGCAGGGGAGCCCGCATCGTTTGTGCATCCCAAGCTACAGATAACCGGCGGGTTCAATCACTTCGAAGCCCTTGTGGGGTCAGAAGACCGGGGTGTGAGCTGTGAAGGTTTCAAGCAACTAATCCGGTCGGATATCAACACAGTTTCACTGAAGGAGGCTCTTACAGCACTTCAAGCTCTTCTGGTTCACCTAGCCGCGTCTACTTTCTCGTCGTTTCTAACAGAACGAGAAGAGGCAGACAAGTCTCTTGGCGTCCTGTCTGAGTGGACCCAGAGACTCTTGACGTTTGTTGACGCCGGAATACCAAAAAGCCCATCTGCTTGGCAGGATTGGTTGTTAGCAGAAAGTACGTTGTGGCGCCGTTGTAGTCTGCTTCCTGGCTCCGACTAAGGTTCACTGCAACGTTCAAGTTATGCCGAAATGGCAGTTCGTCTGTGGAAACATGCTAATTGGTGGCAGGTGTGCGGCGAACCGTGTTTATGGCATATGCGCTCAACATGACCGTGTCTAGCTATAAGCATGGCTATTGCTCCAATTGGGTATTCATCGAATCCCTGCCATTTGATTCTCGGCCAGGTCTCTGGATGGCCGAATCCCCACAGGCATGGATCGCCGCAGCCCATGTCAGACGTGGCGAAGACGTCGGTCAACGGCTCAACTCATTCCATGAATTTGCGGAAACTGTCCGGGGTCAAACGCCTGATTTTTGCGGAGACTTGTTCCTTTCTTTAGTAGCATTTTCTCACAATGGGCTCTGCGGGAACTAAGCCTAATACGGCATCATAAGCAACAAGACACACCTCAGCGACGGCATACAACATCTGTCCGATCCTGGTGCCTAGCCATGGTCTATATAAACCGAGGCCTAACGCCTATTTTCAGTCTGTCATGCCTTTCGTCCTTCCCTACTACCATCTGTCTCGCCTTATACACAACATGATGTTCTCTGGAAAGCCCCTTCTCGTCGTCCTTGGTGCCACTGGCAAACAAGGAGGCTCCGTTGTTGCACACTTCCTCTCCCTGTCTCCATCCCCATTTGCAATCCGTGCCGCCACTCGAGATACATCGTCAGGTAGAGCCATCTCTCTTGCTTCCCAGGGAGTCGAGGTGGTGGCCGCCAATTTCGACGATCCCCAATCCCTTAATATGGCATTTCGTGGCGCATCCGTCATTTTCAGCGTCACCGATTTTTGGAGCTCCATGATGAGTCCGTCATTGCGCGAGGAAGCCATCGCATCTGGTGTGGGGGCCGGAGCTTACGCCCGGGATCACGAAGCTCAGCAAAACAAAAACATTATCGATGCTGCCGCAAAGGTTACCACGCTCCAAACATTTATCTACTCAAGCCTTCCAAACACGAAAACGCTGAGTGGAGGGAAGTATTCCCACGTCTACCACTTTGATGGCAAAGCAATTGCCGAGGAGTACGGAAAGTCGACATACCCACTACTCTGGGAGAAGACTAGTGTTTTCTATGCTGGGTTCTATCTCGAAAACTATCTTGAAGCGGTCAAGGATCTATTCTGTCCTAAGTTGGTATGTTTCTTTAATCCACGTTGTTGAAATGTAGCTTGCATTCCTACTGTGTGATTGTATTTACGCTTCGGTTACACTGTGTCGTTATTCTAATAGTTTCACTAGAACGAAGCAACAGACAGTCTTGTCGGGTCAGGTGCTGAGCCTCTTACTACATCGATTTTTCCTTGGTGCTCTGTTATACAAGACACTGGTGCACTTGTTGCGGCCTTGATCCGTGCGCCACCTGGGAAGAAGCTTATCGGTGTCAACGAGTGGCTTAGCCTTCAAGATATCTCTCGGCTCGTGGCTCAGGCTTCGGACAAAGACATCGAGTTTGTAGACGGCACGCCCAACTTCGACCTAGGCGATCCCGAAATCCAGCGCGACCATGAGGATATGATAGGATTTTGTATTGACTTTGGTTACGATGGATCAAAGGTAGACAAGACAGTCCTGAAGCCAGGTGATCTTGGAGTGCCAGTGCAGCTGAAGCCCGTGAACGACTGGGTCAAGAAGCAAGAGTGGGAGAGCATCTTACCAAGATTGTAAAGCTGACTGTATATATTCTTGCTTCACCTGTGAAATAAACGAGCCTTATCCTGACCTTTATTGTAAGTGTCCTAATACCACAATGACACGACGGGATAAGCATTCTAGCAATTCTCTCTCCCAATGTTAACATGTGCAGCTATATATCCGTCGCATGCCCTTAGGGAGGCGAGTTAGCGCTTGGGGACACCCCCTTGCGCGGCGACGTTAAAATTCATAAATAAATGTGCAGTTATATCAGACGTGATGGAGTTTTCTGTGCCGTCCTCATTCAAATTACAAAACATATCTGTACAATGGTGAGCGATCCCCAAGATCCAATAGCTCCTC
Organism: Leptographium lundbergii; assembly: GCA_001455505.1. Lineage (NCBI taxonomy): Eukaryota > Fungi > Ascomycota > Sordariomycetes > Ophiostomatales > Ophiostomataceae > Leptographium > Leptographium lundbergii. The sequence continues at coordinate 7,773 of LDEF01000145.1, forward strand.
TGTCATACAGTCAGCAATATGACAGTCGATGAAATGTGCTGGGGAATGTTTACCTTCTGTATATATCGCCCTGATTTCTTCCTCGGAGGTTTTGTCTCGCTCTGCATTTTCTCGCAAGTACACCCAACGCAATACAAAGGTGGATATGATTGCCAGTGTCAAACACCCAAGTGAAATGCCGAATCCCGTCCAGTAATGAGGTGCCTCTTTGGCTAGGTAGATATTACATCCAACCGCGCCACCGAAGTTGCCCATCATGATACTAAGGGCCATACCCACGGATCTCTTCCACGTAGGAGACAAGTTGTTGGAAATCCAAGAGATTAGAGACACGACAGACGGATAGACACCCACTGGGATTGCGAAAAGAAATGCATAAGTAAGACCCGGAAGTGCTGGGTGCGGTATGGCCAGCAGGCCGACCATGCCGAAAAGTGCAATCGAGTACGGAATCACTATAAACGGCCAGCGTGTCTGATGTCGGTCGGCCAGCCAAGAGGTAATGAGAGTTCCTGCGAGACCAACGACGTAAATTGGGATTGTTAGAAGCTGAGCCTGGGCAGAGGTGTAGCCAAGTTCGAGAATGATGGTTGGAGCCATGTATGTGAACCCGTAGATGGGGATACTAGATGCAGACGCGGAGTCAGAATCTTGCGCATTTCTCAGGTCGTCAACATAGGACTCACGTGTTGCCCCAGTATATGAATACTGTAAACCAGATCTTCCAGTCCAGAAGAGCTGCCCAGACATACGCCCACTTAAACGGGTCCGATGTTTGAACTCTCCCAGAAGACGTACCAGAATCCTGCTCTAGACGGTTTCTGATAAATTCTTTCTCCTGTGAAGTCAGAAAAGACGCCCGTTCAGGCGAGTCCGGCAAGATCCAAGGGATCACACATCCGATCAGAACGGTTGCAATTCCTTCCAAGATAAAGATCCACCGCCAGCCTGCCAGTTTACCGATACCGTCCATCTTCTCAATCGCAAAAGCTAAAAGCCCAGAGAAGGCTCCAGCCATGGATGACGCAGAGAAAAATACAGACAGGCGCCACTGAAGCTCGAAACGGCAGTACCAATCGCCGAGCAAGTACGTGCTGGCGGGAAAGAAACCAGACTCGAAGAACCCGAGGAGGATGCGAGTGACGAGTAGACCATGATAGTTTTGCACGATTCCCTGGCAGGTCATGACCTATTCACGATTAGACTTCTCCTAGTAAGAACGATGTGAGATCAACCATCCAGACAATGCCACTTACGATGCCCCACGCGATAACAAGGACAGTCAGCCACAGAGATGGCCGCATCAGTTTCAGGACTATGTTGCTAGGTATCTCGAATACAGCATAAGGAAGAAAAAACATCTGTGAGGCACGTTATGTTCAGCATGTATCCAGATGAAATTACGACCACCCCCACTGCACCGAAGGAGGACAACGAACGGTTAAAGCAATATTATACTGCGTTCCTGTCATGTGGAGATCACGAGTCATGCCTGCGACCTTGGCATTGCCAATGTTACCCTTGTCGAGGAATGAAACTGTATAGAGCAAGGTCAACACTGGTACCAATCGCCAGTCAACCTTGCGTAGCACTCTGGTCGTTTCCTTGTCATTGTAAAGTGGCTGGTTCGAGCTGTCTAGGCCACGAGCGGCACCATAAGAAACTTTTTCAGACAATGCAGCCTCAACCTGCTCGATGCTATATGCTTTGCCGTCTGTGAGAGCCATGTTTAGCGCAATGTTTTAGACAGGCTTACCATAAGGTTCAAGTTCGATCGACTGTGAGAATCAGCCGGCCTTATAAGGATGTAGTTACTTTTCGGTAATAGCTAATACAGAACCTTGATCCAGCCCGAGGTTAACCTTTTCCGGTAAGAAATTCGGCAACAGCCGAGAGCTCGGCGATGACCGAAGCCCCGATAGACATTCATGCTTATCGGCGCCGGTCCCGATATCTGTCTCAGCAAACATATACACCTACGTCGTAAAAGGTATTCTTAATTCGGTACAGGGAACCTGGAAATCTGGTCTTGGCAGTTAAGTGGTCCTATCTTGGACAAGACTTAATGGAACCGGCAATTCACTGCGTTGAAACAAACAGTCGCGACCAAAATTAGTCCTTACCAAAATATCTCCCGCCTTCACCAGATTTCTTGATTTCTTTTTTTTTACTTAGTGGCGCAAACGTTAGCCCGGTGGCATTTCATCTTACACTGGTTATGCCAGCATCAATACTACCCATCATGGCTCTGCCAGGTGATAATGACCCGTTATTGGCCGATTGTTGACGCATGAAGGTCCTTCACTTCCGGGAGCATATATTTCTCTAGGGTCCAACGAGGAATGCTTTATAATTTTCGGCCAAGTATTCTTGTCTCGCATGCCAGAACGCTGTTCCACTGGCAGCATTTTGTTCTCCACATTCCCAGCTTTGAGATGGGGGAGTCATCGTGGGGAAGCCCCACATACCCCGTACACTATGATGTAGTCACGGTCTTGGGGAAAGGAACGACTCCGAGTAGCCGGAAAAACTGCCTCCGATGTTCGGAATAGTGGTCGCCAAACTCGGGGCAATTTGGAGCGAAGACTATCTGTGCGCACATGAGTTATAAGCCTCAGGCTGTGCCTCCACGCGTTTTACAGTTTTCACGTGTCCCTACGGATGACCAGTTGAGTAATACATCATCTTCAACATGAACTCTCTTTGCTATCCGGCTGCCGAAAGGCCGTGGGACGAATCCGATTTCCACAACCCACCTTCAGAGTATCGGGGTGCACCGTTATGGTGCTGGAACAACAAGCTCAAGCGGGAGCAGCTGTTGCGCCAGATTGACCACTTGGAGCAAATGGGCATGGGGGGCTTCCACATCCATTGCCGCATCGGCCTGGACACGCCTTATATGGGAGAGGAGTTCATGGAACATGTGGAGGCGTGCACGCTCACGGCTCGTGATAAAGGACTTCTTGCCTGTCTTTATGACGAAGATCGATGGCCGAGTGGTGCAGCTGGAGGTCTCGTAGTAGCTAAAAATCCCGAATTCAGAGCTCAGCACCTCCTACTTACAAAGCAAGCCTACGAGTCTGTCGATAACTCGATAATGTAAGTTTCGTGTGAGCTCTGGTGCTTTGTTGCACCTACAATGCTGACGAGTGCTATCAACAGATTTTTGCAAGGTGCCAATGGCAAAGCATGTCGCAGCAATCTGGGAGCCTTGGTAGCACGCTATGACGTTGAAGTCCTAGACAAAGGTAGAGTCAAGAAATATCGCAGACTGGACGAGGACGAGCCATTGGGAAAGGATACCTGGTTCGCTTATGTTGAGCCAAATCCCCCGTCCGAATGGTTTAACAGTCAAACATATGTCGACACTCTGAACCCCAACGCTATCAAGCGGTTCATCGATACAACTCACGAAAAATACTACGCTTCATTGGGAAATCATTTCGGCAAGACGGTTCCCTCCATTTTTACCGACGAGCCGCAGTTTGCTCACAAGTCCAGGCTGTCCAAGAGCACCGACACGGCCGACCTTTTTTTGCCCTGGTCCGTGGACCTACCTGACACATTTCGAGAGCAGTACGGCTATGACATATTCGATGAGCTTCCGAGCATCCTATGGGATGCCGAACATGATTATGCAAGAAAAAAGAGCGAAGATCAAAGCTCTTCGACAGTGTCACACGCCGTCCGATACCACTTTCACGACCACGTCTGTGAGCGGTTCGTGAGCGCCTTTATGGACCAAGTCGCCGACTGGTGTAGGTCGAAAAGTATAGCACTTATTGGTCACATGATGAAAGAGCCAACCCTACTGTCGCAAACGCAGGCTCTTGGAGAAGCTATGCGCTGCTACAGAAATCTTGACATGCCAGGAGTCGACATACTATGTGATGCGATCGAGTACAACACGGTGAAGCAGGCAACCAGTGTGGCACGCCAGAACGGCTCACGGGGCGTCATGAGTGAGATCTACGGCGTGACCAATTGGACCTTTGACTTTTCTGGCCATAAGGGCTCGGGAGACTGGCAAGCAGCACTCGGAATCACGTTTCGAGTACATCATCTGACCTGGGTAAGACATGGATGTACTAATTCTCTTCTCATCGTTGCAAGGCTAATGATTGGATTTGTGACAGGTGAGCATGGCAGGGGAAGGAAAGAGAGATTACCCGGCTTGCATTGGCTACCAGAGCCCTTGGTACAAAGAATACAAGTATATCGAGGACCACTTCTCTCGGGTCAATGTGGCGATGACCCGTGGAAGACCGAGAGTTCGCGTCGGTGTCATCCACCCAATTGAAAGCTTTTGGCTCTGTTATGGCCCCATGGACACTAATGGATCTGAAACAACTTTCCGAGAAGAGGCTTTCGAGGAATTGACGCTGTGGCTGCTGTTCGGGCTGGTCGACTTCGACTTCATCTCGGAGAGCCTCTTGCCTGATCAAACGCCACTGGCGAGCATTAAGGCCAACTCTCCCTTCCCTGTGGGCCAGTCGAGATACGACGTCATCCTGGTTCCCAATTTCAAAACGATCCGGTCGAGTACTCTAGAGCGTTTGGCACGCTTTTCTGAATGTGGTGGATCTGTGTTGTTCGCCGGCATCAAGCCATCAAAGGTTAACGGGCTGAAGACTTCTGCCCTTTCAGTGGAACAATTTACTACCATACCTTGGACAAAGTACCACATTCTATCGGCACTGAAGTCTTACCGAGATATTCAGATTCGATACAAAGAAGACGGAAGCTCGTCCCAACATTTGCTGTATCAATTACGCGAAGAACATGGAAAGGAGTTCATATTCATCTGTAACACCCAGCGGAAACGCTACTTTCCCGCAGAGGTCGGCATCAGAGGGCTCTGGATGGTGACAGTACTGGACACTATCACTGGAAGCAGATGGGTTGTTGACTCGTCAGTCCGTGACGGTTGGACATGGGTCGACTGGCATTTTGAAGCCTGTGGAAGTGTCTTGCTCGAACTCGTTCCTCGACTGGAACAATCGGAATTTCACGAGAAGCAGGTTGTTTACAGGGGCGACTGGACCACAGCAGCTTCCGTGTCCCTTTCCAGCGTCGAGATGTCGGAGCCGAATGTTCTCGTGCTCGACTACGCATCGTACAGTCTGGACAATGGGCCATGGGAGGCACCGACCGAAATCCTTCGCATTGATAACCTTGTACGAGAGCGCCTGTCCTTGCCTTTAAAGGGCGAGGCTTATCGACAGCCGTGGGCAGTGTCAACAGAAGAGCGCAAAGCAAAAGCAGCTCTCAAATTGAGATATGAGATTGTTTCGGACTGCAGCGTCTCAGACTGTCAGCTTGCTATTGAACTTGTTCCTGGAACGAAAATCACGCTCGACGGGGTCGCCATACCGACGCAGCGCTGTGGCTGGTGGGTCGACGAGGATATTGACCTGCTTGACATTCCTGTCAAGATCACGCCCGGTCGGCACATTTTGGAATTGGCATTGCCCTTTGGGATTCTCACCAATCTTGAGAGAGTCTATCTTCTTGGACAGTTTGCTGTTGATATTCGAGGAAAAAACTGCACGTTACGGCGACTGGACCTTTCGGGAATCACTTTCGGCAACTGGGCAGTACAGGGGCTGCCATTCTATGCCGGGAACTTGACATACAAATGCCGGTTCACGTCAACGGCACCAAATGACACAAACAGCATCGTCCGGGTGCCTCACTTTTCTGGGCCTGTTTTAGCAGTGCTTCTTGATGGTGCTCGGGTCGGAACTATTGCTCTTCAGCCAAATGTGGTCGATTTGGGCATTCTGAATCCCCAGCAAGAATATGAGCTGGACATTGTGTGTTACGGCAATAGAGAGAATGCCTTTGGGACTCTCCACATGCCAGACGGTGTCAGCCGGTGGTTCGCCCCAAACGCCTGGCGGACAGAGCACGACTGGTGGATCGAGGGGTACAATGTGAAATCTATGGGAATCCTGGACAACCCTAAGATCAAAATTGCGGGCAAGGAGATATGGAAAGTGCCGCGAAACTCGGAAAGACTATGGATGTGTTCCTAAATGCCGCACATTTATCCGGGTCTGCTGATTTGCCCAAACAAAATATATTGAAATGTCACGAGGCAGATGATTTGAGGAGCTGAATGTCTATGCGGCTGCCATATCGCCAAGACGTGTGAAGGATGAAAGGCGCTGAGTATGGGACGAGAAACAGTCTTAGGTCAGCAATTATCGTTTGATGCATTGAGGCATGTAGCCAATCCAAGTATGCGTGGCCTCATTTTGCCGTTATTAGTGTAAATCCTCCCTACGGAGTACACGATATAAATATATTATACTCACGCAAGGCAGTGCATACTCTACAGACACTCTGCAGACAAACATGTCTCAGACTCAGCCAAATGGTAAGCCTCTACTCCGTAAGAGCGCCTGCCGGCGCCAGGGCTTAGGCACTGCCAATTTGCCGCTTGCATGGTCAGATACGAGCTCACGGCCTCCGTAAGATACAGGTACAACGCCGTTGCAGATTAGTGCCCTGTCGTCCCGCTAAAACACGAATCTTAGCCTAATACAGCACTCACCCGCGTTGGTGGGGCGACTGGGGCAGCTGTCATTCGTCCCGATCTCCTGCCTCGGCGAAACTGGCGCTATTTTTGTAGAACAAGCAGGCGTTTTCGTATCTCTCGTATTAGTTAGGCCAGCACTAAGGTCTATACGAGGACGCGCTATCGCGGCGGAATGTAAACAAAGCCTAAACCTTCCTCGCTCGCCAACGAACTTAAGAAAGGCACCCCCTGCGCCTTCTCGACCAGCCTACTACTCCGTACACACCAGCACAACAAGGACCAGGTCACTGCAATCATGACGTCTACAGTCTCTTCTGCGGCCGCGGCCACGACGACGACCTGCGCGGGTCTTTACACCTTGCCTACCTACAATGCCAACTGTGCCATGCCCTATGGCGGCAACCACACGGAAATCATGACCACATGCTGCAAGAATGCCGACGTCGTCAGCTACCACGATAACTGTGGTCTCTACTGCCTCGCTGTAGACCAGACCATCCAGGACCTCTACACCTGTCTCTACGCAAATGGCGCCAAGTACTCGGAAGTCTTCTGCAGCAACGACAACAATGCCACCGCTTCGGGCGATATTTCGTCTATTCCCACAGGCTACGATGCTTCGGTCGTGGTCGGCACCCAGACCGGCACCATCACTTCCCACACCGGTACAACCCATACTGGCACCTCCGGAACTGCTACCACCGGCACCGCCACTTCTGACGCCACCAAGTCTGCGAGCAGCAGCAGCGGCACCAGCAGCAAGAGCGCAGCCTCCGAGACGCGGCCGCTGGCGTTCGTGAACAAGGTGGTCCTCGCCATGGGTGCCCTCCTCATCTCGGCTGTTGCCTTTGGCGTGCAGCAGATTTGAGCGGATTTGAGCAGAGTTTGGCGCAAACCTCACCTAATTTGATTTAAAAGGGGGGGCTTTTGCAACTATATATATCTTCCCATGACTACCATATGATATACACCTTGTAATCTACTTTTGTCGGTACCATCTTTCCCTCATACTGGAGAAAGTGTATGGCAAACGCATATGTATGCCGTATTTGCTAAAAGCCAAAGTATAGTAATTTGCGCCCCGACCAAGCACTATCTCCAAAGATTCTCCTAGGTATCTGTGGTCTCCGTCGTTTCCCAGTATTGTCTCCAAATATCTGTGACACCCGACCACGTCTTCGATAATACCAGATCTCACGGACGGCCCTCTGATACGGCCGATTGTGGTTCATCGCTCGTTGTGTCGACATCGTAGACCATCATGTAGACCACATACTCCCCCTCGCCTCCATGATTGGCCATGTCTTCAGTGACTCGGTCAACTTCACGGAACCCTAGTCGCTTGTACACCCCGAGACCGGCTTCGAAAGCGAGAATGAAAATAGGAAGGCTCATAGCTTCAGCTTCCCGCATGCCGCTCACAACCAACGCGGAAGCTATGCCCTTTCCCTTGTTCTCTGGGTTGACGGCCAGGTAATCAAGCACTGTAACAAGTAAGATGTAGGAGCACAAACACAAACAGTAAATCGGAGGACAGAGTAAGAGAATTCTGCCACGCACTTAGATAAGACTTCTTCGACATGATCCGGTTCCTTACAGCAATGGCTCTATTGTCCATACTCCCGACCTCGGGCCGAAATTGCCACCAGGCGGATCCGGCCAGCTGCTCGAAATAACGTTGCTCCTCTTCGTTGACTGCAGGCACCAACGCTCCCGGCCACATTGGCTCGTTGCCATTTTTCGCCCGCAAGTGGCTGTTTGGAAGAACCCAGCGGGCATATCCGACTAGGGCTCCGGTAGCCGGGTCAACAGCCTTCTGATGCCGGGTCACGGCACGATTCTTCAAGAGATTGACGGGTTGACGCTTGGCCAACTGGGCAACGAGAAAGTCTTGGGTAACGTGGCTGGGCCATACAACTCTCCAGTTGTGGTCCTGCCAAAAAGCGGAGACGTTGTTGCGGGCCAAATCCGCAGCATCGGCAACGGTAACACTTTGGACCTTCCAGTTCCCCATCGTCTATCTTGTAGATACTTTGAGGGCGAGCAGTCGTTGCATGTGGGCAGTAGACTTTTTACAATGGCATTGCATCAATCTTTTGATCTTCAAAGTTGTGAGGACAACATTGAGGACACATACGCTTGAATATATGTAAGATTCGGCACACGTTGAGCCGGTGGAACTTGCCCAATAAGGAATGTGTTTATTAGAGTACGGAGTACAGAGTGCTCCGTACTATTAGTGTATAGACGTTGAATGATCCAAAGTGGCTTATATTCTACGACCGATCAACGTAATCCCTTTGCGCAGTAACTCACTTACTAAGCCGGCTTAATCCCAGGCCAAAGATGCGCATCTTACATCTACAACGATGTTCTCTACAGAGACACGTGTCCCCTTAGCCAGTAGTGATGGCCCAGTTTACAAAGAAAGTGGATACTGGGTTCTTGGTCTAGTGGTATGATTCTCGCTTAGGGTGCGAGAGGTCCCGAGTTCAATTCTCGGAGAACCCCTGTATATTCTTTTTTGCCTTTTTTGCCTTGAAGTTTATTTTCTCAGAGAAGATGTCGTTGCAAAAAGTCGATCTGCCGCTCCACGTTCTTCTGGAACATATCGCCCGTGAAGCCGTCAAAGTGGCCGCCTGGGAAGAGGTGCAGCTCCTTGGGCTCGTGAGCTCGCGAGTAGGCCTCCAATGATAAATCCGTGGGCGTCACCACGTCATTGTCGGCCACAAGCATCAGCAGCGGCGTCGGTGCAATGCGGCAGATGTCCGCGGCGGGATTGTAGGCGCGCATGGCCTCGATGCTGCGTAGGGTTACCTCATTCTGCCAGGATGAGACCTTGCCCCAGCCGCTGAAATAGACATAGCTATCGGGTGTTTGCAGGGCAGATGGCTTGAGCGGGTCCTTGTCAACAACCGGAACGATGGTGGGTGGTTTGCCAGCAGCGCGGCCGATGCGGTCTGCGTTTCTTTGTTAGATACAGTGGCGTTGCCTGAAGCCTCGTGGAGCCAAGGCTCAAGGCCCCCTCCCCTTGTAAGCTTACCGGCTGCAAAGGCGGCACTCATGCTCACGGCAAAGTCTGGCCGCACGAGACGGTAGTAGTTGGCCCAACCATCGACGCAGGGGACCTGGCTCACAACAGCACGAACACGGCGGTCGATAGCACCGATGCGCAGCACGTGACCACCGCTGTAGGAGCTGCCCCAGACGGCAATGCGGTCGGCATCGACGTCGGCACGGCTCTGGGCATAGGTGATGGCGTCCTGCATGTCGGCGATCTGCTGATTGGGCAGGATCTCATTACGGGGCTGTCCGGAACCGGTGTCACTGGTGCCGAAGCCACGGTGGTCGTAGACGAGACAGCATAGTTTCAGGCTGCTCACAAAGCGGCTGGCAAACCCGTGCAGGCCCATGTCCTTGATGGCCGAGAACCCGTGGGATAGGATGACACAGGGCAGCGGCTGATCGACCACCACTGCGGCCGTGGCTGGCCGGTAGAACCAGCCACGGAGGACAACGCCGTCCGTTGTAGTAAATGTGATGTCGTGGCGCAACATAAGGAAGAGAGTAAAGAGGCGTTAAACAAGAGAACAAGAAGGTGCTGGCGGGTCATTTATAACGTGCCGGCCTCGCTCTACGGATCCGATCCACAGCCATCGATGCGACATCGTGCAATAACCCCGCATGCGAAGAAAGCTTTCAGGATCAGCCCTCGGGAAGATTCGGTTCCATGCTGGGGCCACATCGCGGATAAGCCGAATGGCCGGCTCTTGAGTGAGAAAGCAGAGACCGCCGGCGGTATAGTCTGTAGTTATCGTTGCATTCGGCTAATCGCTGCTATTATATGCACCAATGAGCTCGTGAGTCGACGAATGCTGCATGGCGGCATGGGGGAGATTCAAGGTCGCTCAATCCAGACAAAACACCAGTCTATTAAGCAGATGTTGGGAAACCCACGCCAACCAGAAGTGCACGCTCCTCGATATTGTTGTGGGCATAGCTGAGAATGCCAATGGCACCCGGCTCCATCATCATCGTGAACTCGAAATCCATCGGATACTTGAGCCATCTCTTGACGAAAGCGCGAAGTATATGGCCGTGTGCAACCTATTGGACTGTATCAGCAAAGGTTGTTGTTGGGGAGTGAAGGAGGCATACCACCATGACATCTGGAGCTGGCCCGCCATGGATGAAGGGCTTTTGGATTTCTGTGATCTGTTCGATAAGCCGGTCGAGCCTCTCTTGTACTTGATCGGGAGTTCTAGACGGCTGTCAGCGTTGTGGTCGCCAATGTCCCGTCGCCCTGTCTGACTCACTCGCCGCCATCACATCCTTCGACCCAGATATTCCACTTGCCCAGGCCTTGCTCCTTTCTTCGAACATTGATGTCGCCAGGCGTCACCCCTTCATACGCCCCGTAATCCCACTCCGTAATGTCGTTGGTAATGGTCAGTGTGTTTTTGCTTTCCAAGTCATTTCTGCATTCTTGGCCTAGCAGCAACTCCAGCGTGTCGACCGCCCTCTTTCTCGGACTGCAAAAGACATGAGCCAGCTTGGCGGGGTCGATTAGCTTCCCAGGTCCGACCAACATCGTACCTGTGCCGCGAGACTGCCTCATTCCATTCTCAGTAAGCGGGATCTCGGCTTTTCCCGTGCACTGGCCGGAAATGGTCCATTCGGTTTCGCCTAACATGTTGGCATGAAACCACAAAATGGGCGTTGGACGCTACATCATACCATGACGAGCGATAAACACTCTCGGGGTAGTAGCATTCGCATCAGACATGATGGGATTATGCCACGAAGGAAAATCGGCGTATTGGCCAGATATAGATATACGGGGTTTGTTAAACCACTTAAAAAATGTAGGGTCGGCCGATTATAAGTGCCGTACGGAGTACTCCGTACGTGACGAGGAACTGAAGTCCGGTGTGCGGGAACCGACACAGGTTCCACATGATGTATTTCACCTCACCGCCTCCGGCAGAATATTCAATGGTGCAAGAGGCACCGCTTTCGCTCCTACTACGGAGTATTAAATGCATCATGGCGCCCTTGACCGCGCATCTATCCTCTCCCCATAAAGTCCGGGTTTGGGGACAGGGCCTCTTCCCTCTTTCTTCTTTAACCACAATATATCGAAGCACACCACCTTCTCGTTCATACATATGTGACCGAGACGTTAATCCCTGCCTTTCCGGGACCTTACATTTCTCCTCTTTAGTCTCCGGGTCTGCATCAGTTCGTTCAGTCTATGATATTGCCTAACTAAACGTTAAGCATGATAGCATACGTTAAAGACCCCGAAGCACATCCGCACTCGACATTGCTACAGCCGCTGCCAAATCAATGGTGGAAACGCGCACTGACACTTTTCGTGGTCTGGGTAGCGACGCTACCTTGTCTACGTCGGATCTGGAATCACCCCGGTGGCGTGCTGTTTCTATTCAAGTTTTGCATCAAATGCAGCCCGTTTACTCGGCTAGACGAGGCGCACACCATGCAGCTAGTGGCATTGCACACGTCGATTCCAGTGCCCAAAATCTACTGCGCCTTTGAGCGCGCTGGCCGAACATACATTGTGATGGAACGAATACACGGCGACATGCTTCAACGTGGGTGGACTGGCCGCTCCGATGCGTCGAAGGCGCGGATTCTCGAGCAGTTATACGACTTTATCCAACAACTCCGCCACATTACACCGCCGGATAATATCGGCGTCGCTAGCATAACTTGTGGGCCGATTTACGATTGCCGCTTGCCAACTAAGTCGTTATGGGGTCCGTTTCCAACGGTTTACGAGTTTTACACCGCGCTTCGAAACGGTATCGAAACGCATACATACAGCAAAGCCGAGAACACGGTAGCCCCGGACCTCGCCGAGCTTATTGCTTTTCATAAGGAACCACACTCTGTTTTTTTAACACACGGAGACCTTAGCAGCCTAAATATATTAGCGAATGATGACGAGGTGGTTGGTATTGTCAATTGGGAGACGGCTGGGTGGATGCCATACTACTGGGAAAATGTCTCTGCGTGGCAAGTAAACCCGCAGAATTGTTTTTGGCAACAGGAGGTTGACCGCTTTCTTGACCCAATGCCACGCGAACGGCAGATAGACGACATACGACGTAAGTATTTTGGAGACTTTTAAGCTAGCGTATTTAACTTGGAAACGTATGTTTTACGCTGTAACTAAAGGATAAATCTCTTTGTTTTTAAGCAGTCCCAAGCCGCCACCTGTTTGGTGTTGTAAGGTCCTTGTCCGTTAAAACGGCGTGCTTCCTTCTTCTCCTTGACGTAGTGCATTGCTGTATCGCGCCCTTTCCTAGTCGCCAGCCGTACTCCGTAATTCCCAATGCTTTACTATTACTCCGTAGTCACAGCCACTTCATAGGCCTCTTGCACCCACGCAACACCGTTCCAACCGGGCTTTTCTGGCGTATCTGCAAAGAAGATCGATATCCTATGGCGTTGGCTACTTTTCCCTCTAGTGCAGTGGTAATGAAATTTCAACACCTATAACCTGTCCGGCATTCGGGTCATAGTCGGGTTAAATCCAGTCACTTGCATTTTCCAACCAGAACTGCTCCATATCGCCGTCTAAGCTGCTGGGCATGTTCGGAGGTAGCTGCCACAGAGGCGACGGCGATGCCATAGCAAAAATGTCATCTCCTGCCTTGGCAGCGTCCGGCTCGTCAAGTTCAAGCTCCAAAGACAGTGAAGAAGAAGCCATGCCGGGCGTAGTTGGACGTGGCATTGTGGAAACGCCGGGGTTTATGCTGTCGAGCACGTGGCCTTGGGTTACAGGAGACACGCTGGCTCTTGCATCCACGACCAGACGTGGCGGCGTGGGCTCTACTTCTTCGCCGCCACTGTTCTGTCTCTGACAAGCAACACTGGCCTCCCAGGCGGTCAGCGCAGTGGGCAAAAACTTGCGTGCAAACATGATGCGTGTGCGATGGTACGGTGGCCCGTCGGCTAGGGCGTCGTAGTTGGCGCACATAGCGGTCCAGGCACGGCCGGCAAGGCGCTGGGCCGGCCACTTGGCCAGGCCATGCAGGATGTGGAAGTATGCGAGCACGGGCGAGTACTGGGCCTCGACGAGCCAGATGAAGGACTGCCGGGCACTTGCTGTGGCATCGTCATTGTTAGCCCGGCTTGCTTGTAGCGATGTACGCAGCAGGGTATCGCACTCCACCATGCGCAAGGCATGGCCAAAGGCCACCTGGCGTTGGTCGTCGGTAAGGTGAACACGGCGCCGCTGTTGCGCATGAACGAGGTAGTGGTCCATCAGGCGGCGGCGGGCAAAAAAGCTGCGCGTGGTCCAGATGGTGAAAAACTGCAGCGGCACGCTGTCGTTGCAGTGTTCCAGGTACGTGGCGTTTAATCGCGTCTCGAGGGCATCGAGGCTGTCGGTGTGTTTGCCTGTGGTGGCAGTATGAGACGGCATTTTGCGCACAAAATCGGCGATTTCGCTGCGGACTACCGCAAATATGGCTTCTGTCGGGGCCGTCGTGTTTCCATTGTGTCCGGAATATGGTCCCAGCATGTCGAAATCGCTGACGTTGTGCGGCAGCCGGCAGTCCCAGGTTGCCGTCAGCGCAGTCGACTTCTGCTGGCCTATGATGTCGCAGAGGCGGTAGTCAAACTGAACAAATGCCCACCACAGTCGGCGGCGTAATTCTGCCTCGAGGGGCGAGCAGCCGCGGTCGTGGTGTCGGCTATAACTGGACTCACAAGGCAGACCCATGCGCTGAGCCACTCGAACGGTGGCAGCCACCATGCTGGCTAGTGACCATGGGTCAACCTGCTGGCTCAACGAGACCTGTGCGCGTTAAAACGGCAAGCAGTCCGCTTTAGTCTGTCGGTCCAAGTTGGCTCACCAAGTACAAAAACCACGCCGTCAGGCCGTCGAGGCTGTCGCTTCGCCAGGGAGAGCAGGTGAGCAGCGCCTGCTTGCACGCTGTCTGGAAGGCCGGAAGGAGGACGTCGCGCGTCTGGTGAAAGGTAGCCTGGCAGTGGCCGTCGTCGAGGCTCATGATGGCCAAGCAGTAGATGCTGAAAATGAGGGCATCCAGTGCTGTGGCACATGTGGCCTCGTCCGCTACCGCCTCGATGATGCGTGGCTGTAGCGTCGGCGTGTGGGTGACTTTGAGCAGCGGATCGACGTTGTCCAGGTAGATCTGCCACAGCTGGATGCGTTTCACGGGGCGTAGATGTGCTGTAGCCAGGATGAAGTCGGCGCTGGGCGCGCCAAACAAGAGGTGGTCGTAGGCCACCATGGCATTGATGGCCGTCCGATCCGGATTGCCGAGCTTGTTGTTGCTGTTGTTGCTGTTGCTGTTGCTTGTGTTGCTGGTGACCTCGGTTGGATCATCATCATCCTCATCATCACAGTCATCATCGTCGTCTTCCAGTACCTGTAAAGTTAAGCCTTGTTAGTGTGCTCATAAACGTGCCTTGAGGGGTATCTTACAACTCGTTGGATGGCAGTCCACACATTCCTGTATGCTCAGGTTAGCTGCATGCTCTTCACCAAGGTTCGTCGGCGTACTTGTTTCTTGTGTTTCCTAGATCCGTCAGGCTCGTGAGCAACACGTCAGCGGAGCTTGCGCCATCAAAAATCATCGGGACTGCCGTGCAGAGGCTCAAAGGCGATGCGGCGCTGTCGCAAAATATCTTCATAGCCGCGGAGACGATCCAGAAGCGCTCGCTCAGAGAACCGACGCCGTCGAGGGTGGGCTGCCGCCTGTTGGGTGCATTGGACGCCTGCATGGACGCAGTTCTGATAGAGAAATATGCGATTGCATTTCACTCGCCGCTGCTTGCAGAGCGCGCACGCCAGTACGCGCTTGTTTTCTCGCTGCGGAGACAGCATATTGGACTAAACATCGAAAGAGTGGAGGAACAGCCAGATATGCACAGTTGAAAGACAGTCGTCGCATGAGAGACGAGGAGCACGCGCTTGGCCAATGCGCGAAGCAAGGCTCGCTCTTTTCTATTGTACGAATGGACCCACATTTCGTAAGATTGCGGCCATTTATGGTCGTGACACGTCATCTCGGGTGACTCATATTTGTCCGGATTGTCCCGATATTTCCAGTCGGCGTATGACTGTAGAGAGGAGAAATGAAGGACTGTGTCTCTCGGTTTGAGCCTGGATGCTTCTTCTAGAAATTCTTGCTTGCTTCCTGCTTGCATGATGGTGGTCCAGATATCGTCGCCGGTTTTCGATTCTGGTTTTTCCGTGGGTTCTCCTTCTTCGAAGATGATGTCGTTCTCTTTCTGTGCGTATTCTCTTGCTTTCCAGGGAGTGTGTTCAGTAAAAGCGTTTGGC
>LDEF01000146.1:0-22920 GCA_001455505.1 Leptographium lundbergii
CCCTACTTACATAAACCCTTGACAACACTACGGTTTATCACTGAGGAATAGTGGTGTTCATTACAAAAGCGCTGCGGCTTTTCGCACGCTTAGGCCGTTATAAACGCTTTCTTCCGCGTTATTCACGTCGTTTTCCGTGTACTGGGGCATCACGAATACGATGCACAGAAAATTGGCTTTCGAAAGCTACTTTTAGCGTTGCGGTAGGCGCGTTGATGTTTAATTGGCAAGGTGAAAAGAGAGGGTGAGAATAATCTGATTAATGGTCGGAAGGGGGGGGTGGCGGACTTACCCGATCATCATGCTTTGTGTTCAATGTTTTTTTTCTATCGCTGCATGACTTCAGGTAAGGATTTTTCGATGAATCTAGAACTAGCCTTGTATTATGCTGCAGTATCAATTTTCTACCGTTCCAAAGTACTATTCTCAGCATGAAGTCGTGATTCTAATATTAGACCGGCCAGCTAAAGTTGAAGTACGTAGTACTCTGTATTCCTATGGGAGACAATATCGTCACATGCTAATGTCAGCTGGCCAAAGCAATACAGCAACAGTTCAACACAGCCATTTCAGCCAGCCAGCTTACACCCCCATCTTCCTGTTGGGCCACGATATCTGACCACCTTGGCGGCCGACACCCTTTCGATTAGCAAGGCAGGCCTACTATCTGTATGTGATGCGTTGTAACATAGAACTCGAGCACACAAGTACCATTTTGTCAACTAACATGCACATAATGAAATATCTATGAGTAGTCGGTGGAAGCAAGCGTATTATGGTGATGTGTGGATAGTCCTGCTTCTTCACACCAGTAGAAAAAATATGCAACTATGGGAAAATAATCCCGCAAAGACTACCTTTACACTATTTTAAACAGTCAATGGGAAGAATACCCTGGCATCCTTCTCACAGGAAGTTCTCGGCACACCATATCAATATCTCCAACCGAAGTCACAGAGGGCAGAAAAGAGGCCCCAGTCTCCAAAAGTATCTCTAGCTTTGCCCTAATGTTTCGAAAGGTTGGGAATGTGAGGACCTTGTAAGGAGTAAAGACAATGTTAAAGATTGCTCCAACAGGTCCGTGTTGGGCGCGGTGTCCTAATGAAGGAGGCCGATCCATTCCCCAAGCCGTGAGAAGGCCTGACAAGTTTGAAAGAACAAACAAAATTCTTATTGCCTGTTTTTACAATAGACGCTATTATACCAGACGAATATCAAATACGACTGATAAAGATAAATGCACGCTGTCCTGGAATCGAAATACGTTCAAATTAGAGTTGAATCTAATCTCGAAGCTTGGGTCACAGACGTCTTCCTCTGTATCACCGACGTTGGTCATGCCAATGCAGCAATATACACCCATGTACATTCCCAGACCTTCTGCCTAGCACAGCCATAAGTTTGAATCCAGTTCTTCCACTCCTGATATCCTTTCGCATGACTGTGCCATCTCGGTAACTCCAGCGGTATGAGTTAGGACACCATAGGTGCAATAAGCCAAAACCGGGATGATGTACAGGAAGCACCAAACCTTTGATGCAAGATCTAGCCCACAAAATGTCCAAGAGAAGCATAACACTAGCGCGATAAACACTTATTTGGTTCTTAAGGTTCTAGCTCGTCCACTTTAGTCGCGATGTCCACAATCATGTCTAGCAGAGAGATGACCAACTCAGAGTGTTTCTCCATGATTGGCTTCATCCTTACACGTAGACCGGCATCGCCGAGGTATTCGTCGGCAATGAGTGTGCAAACGAATCCTCGTAGAGGGTCACCTGACACCGTGGATGCAAACAGAAAATCGATCACGGACGGGAAGTCATTATATTCACGCCAAAACCGGTTGGCAGTATGTCTGAATCGCTCTCCCGCAAGCAGTTTCAGAGCCGGCACATCATACTTGTCCGCCATGACGTAAACTTCAAGAGACGTGAATATGGTAGTGACGGCGCGATCTTTCCACGTACTGGGAGGAGGCTGGTCTGTGCCGTCTCCTGTCGGGGTCATCATCTGGAAGGTCAACGGTATGATCCAACCCTTCCTGTATCTGTAGTTTAGAAGGAATCATACAACGTTCATCTTGTTAGCCAAGAAGCCCACCTTGAAAGCACCAGTGCAAGCCTTATCGAAGAATGGCGACTGCGCACACACGATGGTTTTGTGCACACGGAAAGTCCGACCATTACAGGTTACCGTGAGATCTGATAGCCTACCAGTACTGTAAAGTGGCAACAAAGCTGCGTGAAGCATACATGCCGCAACGTAGTCCGTGTCACCCCCAGCATTGCTGATCGCCGTTTTTAGCGCGGCTGCCCGGGAACCGGCTTCTTTTCTCCCTGATCTCTTAGGACCCATATTGACGCGGACGTTACGGAGTACAAGGATGAAAAGACAAAAAAGACCCGAACTGTGGATTGATTGGGGAAAATGTTTCTTGACCCCACTGGGATGTATTAGGGTCGTTTTTTAAGCGACAGGTCCACGTGATGTTTTAAGCGGTCACAGACGGCAGAATACTGAAATGCCTTGTAAGTCGAAAAAAAAATGACCTAAAACACTGAATAAGAACGGACTACGGAGTATGGAGTAGTAAATAGATGTATATGGCTTAAGGAGGGAGGGTAGGAGAAGGGAGGCTGTCGATTGTGGCCATTTCGTGCTGATTTGGTGATATTCGTTCCTTCGTACTCCATAGCGGCAGGCTTACACGAATTTTAGTATTGTGCCATCGGTGACCGTCTACACAATCTTGTGGACCCGTCGCTTTGAGAAAATCGACCCGTTGCCCTAATGATTCTCAACCCCACTCGGATACGGATTACATAATCCATCATTCGTGCCCTCCTTGGACTTCACCGTGCGGACTGCTTACTTCACGGACTCGCAAAGAATACGCCGATCGAATTTTCGCACTGCTGTTTTATTTCCAGTGTTTAGAGCCTCTGTACGAGTATGGCCAATAAAGACCTCCCATGAATACTCGTCAGAGTTGCTAATCGTACGATAAATTCCGTTAGATACGGGGTACTAATTGAATCAATTGATTTGCCAACCTTGCCGCTATCTTACCGCGATGTCAGCCTACGACGTAAGTACGAGCATGCCTGGTGACCTGGGCTGTTAGCGGAGTTTCGGGTACGCCACGGCCTTAGAATGACCCCATAAGACTTCCTGACGCCTAAGCTCTGTCGGAAAGCCTCCCTTTACATCCGCGCGGGGAGAAACTCGCCGAAAAGATACTCCGTACAATCACAACAAGCATCGCAATTCGGGGACACTATTTGTAGAACAACCTTACTCTTATGCTCTAGCACGTGCAGATAGGCAACGGCAGGTACGTGGGGTGTGCTTTTTATGCTGTCGTCAAGCAGGAAGGGGAAATACTAGTACGCCACTTACGAGAGGGGTTGTCTCGCACGATGCTCTCTTCATTTCATATTATGTCAAGCATTGTTTCGGAAAACTGACAGGTCCTCCTTTTTCTCTGGAAGGTGTCTACGAGGAGTCGTACACAGTACAGATTAGTCTACTCTGTACCAACGGGACTGTTATATCGGGCGATGAGCCCCGATGTACTTTTGTGGGAGTATGGGAACGCCGACATGCATGCAGGCTTGGAGTTCGTATCAAATGGTTATACTGCCAAACTGAACGCGTCACCGTTGTCGGATTGTTCCTAGGACGTACGAAGAACGTAGTACCCATGACAGCACTCCATACTCCGTACTTCACACATCATGCAAGTCGACCCACAGAGACAGCTGCTTAAAATGCATCTCCCCCTCTACGAAGTAATTACTATATTCGGCAAATCTCCGCCTCAGTGGTGCATGCCGACTAACCGTACAGGCTAAAGGAGCCGCCCGATCGCCCTGCTGCCACAAATCGGATGCTGCCCGTGCAGTGGAGTTGCTCCTCTTTGCTCTCGTGTGAATCAGAAGATAAGCCAAATATTGGGCTCACGGGGTTTCCCCTGTCCTATTTTCTCTACGAGTACGCCACACCAGGCGTTCTCGTTCCAATATTAATACGTAGATCTTTCTTTCTTTCCGTACCCCGCTCTGTAGGATATTTTCAAATTCAAAGTACACAGAAAACACAGTTACCGCCATGTCTTCCAACATACGCAGCCGGCCAGCATTGGCATCAAAAAAAACTGCCTTTGCTTCTTCCGCGGCTGTTATGACACCAACAATAGACGAGCCTATCCTAGCGGCAGAAATTCTGGCTGGGGACTATGTATGTCTTGGCAAAGAGAGCATGAAGAAGAACTGAGAGCTATGCTAATTAGTTTAGGACGACGAAGATGCCGATTCTGCTCTCGGAGACGATTATTCGTAAGTTCTTTCCAGATGTCCACTAATTTTCTCAAAACGCGTATCTTGGTCGTTAGAAAAGAATCTAACAAATCTAGGCTTTCAACGGCATCTGTATCAAGCAGCATCTTGCAGTACCGTACATTGCACGGGCGGACATTTCACAGCGACAAGTACGACAGCTACTTTACACCCAACGATAACCAGCAACAAGAGTCAATCAACTTGACGTACGTTATGTCGCAAGCCCTTAAGAACCGTTTGTTAACGTTCTATACTCCGCAACTAACTACTTCATGAATAGGCACTACTATTTAACGCTACTACTAGACGGCGCCTTCTTCTTGGCGCCTGTCGAGAATACGGATAAAGTTAGGTTTTAGCGGAGTCTGAAGCAATCAGCACTACATGTATAAGGCTAACAATTTGTTTTACTTATACTTAGAAGGTGCTTGACATTGGTACTGGCACAGGCATCTGGGCAATGTAAGATCGTCCTTTTACATGCTATTCTACTACAACTTTTAAATTGAGTTGCTAACCTTATGCTTGTAGCGACATGGCGGACCGGTTTCCACATGCTCAAATAACCGGCACCGACATCTCGCCGATCCAATCAGCTTGGGTTCCACCCAACGCTAGGTTTGAAATTGACGACGCAACACAACCGTGGTCGTGGAGTGCCAACACCTATGACTTCATCCACATCCGTTTCTTGGTCGGTGCCATCGCGAACTGGGATATGTTATTCGCTGAAGCCTACCGCTGCTGTGAGCCGGGCGGCTGGCTCGAGTCGTGCGAACTGTGCCCTAAGCACGGAAGCGATGATGGCACGGACAAAATGGCTCCGGTCTTTGAGCAGTTCTGGAAGCTGTATGCGGAAGGTATGCCTAAGTTAGGCCGCAACTTCTTCGTTGTCAGAGACGGCACGCAGCGTACAGCTATGGAAAAAGCAGGCTTCAAAAACATTACAGACAAGACCTATAAGGTGCCTGTAGGCGCATGGCCTGCCGATAGGAAGATGCTCGAAATTGGCCAATATTCTATGTTAACCCTTTTAAATGATATAGAAGGTATGTTTAAGGCTTTCCCCTTTTTTGCTAACAAAATATTTATGGAAAACTAACTGTTTATAGGATATACCACCTTTTTGTGGAACGACGTTTTGGGGTTAGGCGAGGAGGAATACAAGGTGTTTCTGATGCAAGTGCGAAAGGCCGTACGGGACAAAAAAATCCATGCATATTTTACTGTCCGCTACGTCTATGGGCAGAAGCCGTACGAGTAAGAGTTGTACCAAGCAGAAGTGGCAGACAGCGCGAGAAATCAAAAATTCAATGCGCCTGGTTTGTGTTTGTAGTCAATCATATGGTGCTTGATGACATTGGTACATTGGCTTGTATTTCTAACCAGCCCATGGCCCCTGTCCGTATCTTATAAAATCCAAAGGGTATCAAGCTTAACAAGAACGTCTCTCTGGTACTCATACAAGGAGCTCTGTGGCTTGAAAGTTTCGTACTGTACGGATAATGAGATGCACATTCAACGTCAGCTTGCCAGCGAAAAACACAAAATATGCTGTACAACGGATTGGATCAACCGCAACAATTGTGAAGGACACATAGAAACCAAGGGTTGAGGCTATCTTTTACGAAAAGGAGCCGGACTCGCCATGATTTAGCAACCGAAATAAAGGTTAAGTGTGAAAGCTTTAAATGCATTTGTCTACCACTCAGGCAAACGAACTCCTACATAACCAACCAACAAGTTGAGAGCCGTATCACGTATCCTTGCTTGGAGAATTTGGCTTTATTTGTGAGATTTGGTCGAGGCATCTCAGACATCTTTCGTTCCTGTGCTCAGTATTCCATGAAAAGTTGGAGCATTTCTCCCGGAGGTGGTCATCGCAGTCTATCCAACAGTAGAAGGACACATGGCCACGCGAATACCTGCACCAGAACCATACGCACATGATTTGCGTGGTGACGTCCGAGAAAATTAGTACGACTGAAGAGAGAACAGCTAACGTGACGATGTGAAATAAGTGTTGATAGGTTAATGATGTTTTGCTGATATGACAGAAATCGTGGTATAACCGGGAAAAGCCGATTTGTGGGAAGTCAAGCAGACCATCCTCAGCCTTCAAGCCGTGGAAAGAGCCAGCCAATAAGATGAGCAGTGACAAAGGTGGGATATATGTATCTCATCACTCAGCACTAAGGCAGCCCATAGGCGCAAATGGTGAGGTAGCCCGCATTCAGCCGCACCACCAGATTGTGCTCCGACAATGAATCCTCATTTCGCATCTGACATTGCAAAAAAATGGACGAAGACGATGAAGCCAGACGGTCGCCGGGCGCGTCCTTTGACACGATTGACTACTCGGCGCAAAATGCAGACGCGCAGATGGCGACGCCTCCAGCCATGGCGGCCCCCCAGCCAAACCGAGCGGTCGGCAGCTGGAGCCTTCCGCTTGTAGGATCGCCGTATGACCATTACGCAGGACAAGGATCGATGGCTTCGCTGTCACGAGCACCGCAGACATACGAAGGTGGTTGGAATGTTGGTCCTCCGGGTAGCAGCAGCAACGGCAGCTCATCGTGGACGCCGATGCAGCCGGCGCCCGTGGCACTCGTGCAGCCGATGCTCTACCGACATAAGAAGCTGGGGGGCGACCAGATCCGACTTCTGCGGCTCCTGCCACTGGCGGCAACGGGGTCAGAGGCGGTGATCCGGGTGCAGCTGCTGACAGTCTCGATCGAGGCAACAACCGGGCTGCGTTACGAGGCATTATCGTATGCCTGGGGATCATCACAGGAGAGCGTCCACATCTACGTCGGCGACGAGGTCGGCTACCCAGGCGACGAGGCAGCCAGGATGTCATTCTCGCCGGAGATGCTGCCGCAGATTTTTCTTCCCTTCAGCGTGCGACCGAACCTGTTTGCGGCACTTCGGCGACTGCGACCGGCGATACACGACGTTCTGGTGTGGGTGGACGCCATCTGCATCGACCAGACCGACGACGCGGAAAAGGCGAGCCAGCTGCCACAGATGCCACGGGTCTACGGCAATGCCTGGTCGGTGGTGATCTGGATCGGCGAGAAGTTGGGCAGAGCACACCAAGAGCGTCTGGCCATGGAGTTTATACCGCGCGTGCTCAACCTGACGCTGCTGGACTCGCTTCTTAATGCAGGCGAGACGACTGAGGCCTGGCTGGCCTTTGCCGACCTGCTCAAACGGCCTTGGTTCCATCGACGGTGGGTGGTGCAAGAGGTGGCCTACGCGCGCCGAGTGGCCATCCGCTGTGGCGAGCACGTGATGAGTTGGCTGGACTTTGCTGACGCTGTCGAGATTCTCATGCGGCGGCTGGACCGCGTCATCGATCTCTGCAAAACGCATGGGCGGCCGTTTGGGGGCCAGATCGATGCCGCCTTTGAGCACGTCCAGAGCGGTCGTGCCATGGCTCTCGTCAGCGCGACAAACACTGTCTTCCGGAAGACACGCAGTGGTGATGTGTTGGACCGGCTCTGGAGCCTCGAGTCGTTGGTCACCGAGTTCTCCTCCTTCGAGACGGCCGACCCGCGCGACATGATCTATGCGTACCTCTCGCTGGCCAATGACGGACCGCTTGCTTCTGATGGAGGATCAGTTCGTCTGAAAGGCACGGGACATGGCCTGACTGAGGACCCCGACAACGGCTCCGGCCTTCTCCCACAGTACCAAAAGAAGGCCGTGGACGTTTACATTGACTTTGTTCGGTACTGCGTCGAGACGACCCAGTCACTCGACATCATCTGCCGCTACTGGGCATCGCCACTGCCGACGCTCAGCCTCGTCTCGCCGTCGTGGATCGGACAGGTGCGCAGGTCTGCCTTTGGCTCGCCGTCGCAGTCACACACTCGCATCAATGCCGACAGCCTGGTGGGCAAGTCCAAGCAGCGCATCTACAACGCCTCGCGTGGTCGCCGGGCCGAAGCACGATTCGAGAAGCCCGAGAAGAGGACGGGCTGGACTACCGGAGCCGCCGATTCGGACCGGACAGCAGTGCCCCAGACGGCCGATGGAGCCGTTCTGGTCGATCCAGCTCTGGGCATCCGATTATCGAGCGAGAATATGGCACAGGCGAGCACTCGGCCGGAAGAGCTGCAGCAGCCGACGACTTTCGCCGAGAGCCAGGCAGGGCTGCCTCCCACAGTAGGCATGAAACGCAAGGCCTCTCCGGCTGTCAGCACGAGCCATATTGAGCGAGATGCCAGGCGACAGCGGCGGATGCACATGATTCGCGAGTGGCGCTTCATGCGAAAGCTAGGCGATTCGGTCTGCTGTCTGTTTGTTCGTGGCATTGTGCTCGGCCACGTCCAGCGCGTGTCGCCACGCATCATCCACGGCATCGTCCCGAGCGACTGTCTGGAGATTCTGGGCTGGCGGGGACCCAACAGCGAGGATGGTGCCGAGAACCAGCACCAGCACCGCTACGACCGTTTTCCCGATGCCCTGTGGCGCACGCTCGTGGCCGATCGTGATCCCGACGGCCGAAATGCGCCCATGTGGTACAAGCGAGCCTGTGCCTACGCCATGCTGCGTGTCAGCCCGGAGGGCGACCTGGACACGGCACGCATCATTGCCGGCGGTGGTGGTGGCGGTGGTGACAGCGGAGGTGGTAGTGGTGGAGGAGGAAGCACGAACAGCAGCAGCGGACGTGATGCCCAGCCCGAGGCCATTGTAGAGTTCTGCCGACGCGTGCAGAGTGTAGTCTGGAACCGGACTGTGTTTGTGTGCGAGCGAGAGGGCGAAGGCGACGAGACCGGAGAGGTCGGAGAGGCGGACGAATTCGAAGAGCTTTCGTCTCCTCTCGGAAGCGACCTGACAACGTTTGAGAACGCAGGCCAGTCGCGCAGGTCGCCATCGATTGGCAGCGAGCGCATGGTCGGCCTCGGCTTCCGTCACACGGCCGTCGGCGACGTCGTCTGCATCCTGTTTGGCTGCTCGGTGCCGGTGGTGTTGCATCAGAACCCCAATGGAACCTACCGCTTCGTCGGCGAGGCGTACGTGTATGGCAAGATGGATGGCGAGGCATTTGCCGGCATGGACAGCCAGGTGATCCAGGCTCAGACAGTCGAGTTTGAGATCCGCTAAGGTCAGGAGTGGTGGTGGGTAGCAACTGTCAGCGTTATGGTCTGATTTATATGTGAGATTAGTGAAAAAGTGATATACGATACATGTGGATAATGTGTGCAATACCGAGGAACTGCTCTTCAAAGAACAGAAAAGCAAAAGTATTTTTGTTCCTTGATGACCAGAATATACTTTGGATTCGAATACAGGCAGAGCCAGCGCATCTCTTATTGGTGGATGTGGATGCAGAGCGCATATCTTTACTCTTTCTTTGTCGCCTTTTAAACAGGGGCCTCCGTTTGCTGTCGCAGTGGCAAAAGACGGACTACGACGTAGCTATCTAAGCGTATCCTTGCCGCGTTGAGTGATCGCCAACTTACTCCGTACGCGTGGCCACCGGACAGACAAGTTGCCGGAACTGGTGATAACGCCGTGAAAGCTGGCTGGCTTGAGGAATGGAGCATAGTGGCATACTCCGTATGCAGTGCTACGAGTACGAGTACGGAGTACAATGCCAGTTTCGGCCCCACACGAATCAGGGAAAAGCGTCGTTACTTCAGACTGTATAGTTTGTGACTGGATACAATACATGATTGAAAGGCCAGCATAGTTTACTACCAGACGTCGAAAAAAAAACCTCAAATCCCCACGGGTAGAGGCTACTTTGTATGTACTCGGAATATGGGGTCATATCGGAATCTACTCGCCCACCTCCCGGTCGGTCTTCCAGAAGACAAAGCGGATAATGCGCCACTGCATAGAGGCCAGACGGATCTGCTTCCCCCAGATAAAAAGGGGGATGAAGAAAAGCAGACAGCCACCAGAGATGCCAGCCATGGCGCCATAGGCCTGCTTGTAGCCGGACTTGTCCACCCACGGGTTTGTGTAGAAGGACAGGAGGAAGCCGAAGCAGGCTGTAGCAAGTTAGAATGCTGAGGAGAACAGAGCTGAAGAATTTTACGTACACTTAAAGGCCAGCTGAGCCACAGCGACCTCAGCTGCCACAGGTCGGTACGAATCGATGCAGTAAACAAAGGACACATTTGTTCGCTGGGAAATTGCAAAGGAGACTGGTTTGTCAGCGTCAAAGGACATTGAGAACCCGAAACATAAAGAAGAAAAAGAAAGAAAACAAACAAATAGACTTACGTAAGCCAAGAGCGAATGTGGGCACCATCCAGTGCAGAGAGTTGCCGATGCCGACGCCGTAGAGGGCGAGAGCCAGGGGGGCAGCTATGACGCTGGGAATTATGGCGGGAAGACGCATCTCGGGCTCGCGGATGCCTCCATTGCGACGCGTAAAGTAGTCGGCGACCCAGTCGGAAAACGGCCCACCAGCAAAGGTGCCAAAGACGCAGCCGAAGATGGCAGAGACGAAGCAGAGGCCCGACTGCCAGGCCTCAAAGCCATAGGTGGTGCTGAAGGCGCTGGAAAAATTGGATACGACAGCAACGAGGAAGCCGATGGTGACAGACATCACGATGGTGGCCCAGAAGACTGTTGGCAGCAGGATGAGGCCAAAGGGACGGATAAACATGCGCCAGAAGGACTCTTCCGTATACGTCTTGCCCGTCCAGGGACGTAGCTGCTGGCCGTACGAGAGCTTGCGGTGATGGCTGGGGCTGTTGTCATCTTCATCGTCATCGCCGCCGTCAACAGTGCGCACAAAGGCAGTCTCGGGGAAGAAGAAGAAGACGACGAGGAGGAGGAAGCCGACAAGGGCAGCACCGACCCAGTAGATCGTTCTCCAAGGGTGGGCAATGGTGATGAGGCCGGAGACGATGATGCCAAAGGCAACACCAGCCGAAAGGGCGGCATTGTAAATCCTAGACGGTTAGTCTATCTACTTAGTGGCTCTCTCTCTTCTTTTTCTTCTCGTCGTCTTTCTTATCTTCTGTTCATCTTTTCTTCGTCTCCGAAAACCACACTTACGCCATGCCATATCCACGTTGGTGAAGGTAGAACACGTCTGTAATGGTCACTGGGGCCAGACACTCGCCAGCACCAGCGCCTATGCCCAAAATGGTCCGCGTGGTCAGCTCGCCGGCATAGGTCTTTGCGAAGCCGGACCCAATGACCATGGCGAGATAGAGGATGAGTGAGGCGATGTAGACTGGACGACGGCCGTACTTGTTTAGCAGGGGAACCCAGAAGAGACAGGAGACGCCCTGGAGGAGGGAGCTGTTGTTGAAAAAGTACGACGCGCTGGAAATCCACGAGCTGACAGTGGAGCCGCCGTGCTTGTAGTCCGAGGCAACGGCGAGCATGGCGACGGTCGGACCGGCAGCCATGAAATTGCACATGATCATGGCAAGTGAGACGAGGACGGAGATGTAGATCTTGTAAGCTGTAGACCATCGAAGGGGATCATTGGGGTCAGAAGTGGGAGCTGGAGTCAGGATGATCTCGTTGGTGTGCTCATGGCGAAGTCGGAGATGGCCAAGAGTGTAATGATTGGCTTTGTGGGAGGCATTATCGTCGGCGGTCTCGATGGCCTGAGTTCTGATTTTGTCGTCGTAGGTCATGGTGGAATTTAGGTGAAGACTAGAGGAACACAACAGAAGAATAAGATACAGGAAAAGGAACAGTAACAAAAACAGGAGTGAGGCAACAGGAGTAACAAGAAGAGTAGCAGACTACAACACGACTGAAATACGAAAGAATAAGCGAAATGGAGTAACGACACTATTTAGACACCAAGATTTCTCCAGGTATCCCCATCGTAGAACAAGGCACGGCTCGAGCTAATTAGCCACTCACACTTGGACTGGCAGGAGCACTCGGGAAGTGGTTCTTCTCGGTCCTTGTGGGGGACTTTGCATGTGGTCGTCCAATGCGGAGACATGACTATCATAGAGTCTATGTCGCGTGGCCTCCCCGCACTCTGGGGAAGATGGGCAGGGGCCAGACCGGGGAAGACGGAGTAAGGGAGGAAAAGAGGAAAGGATCGGCACTTGGTACGAGGCTTAGTCTGGGGAAAATCGTGGCGATGGATGTCTGTAGTCTGATATATGTCTAGGTGTTGCCTTTTGGCTGAATTTGCTTGATTGCTCGTTTAGACCGTCTCTTCCCTGAATATTCCTTTTGCCTCGTCTGCCCTGGACTATTTAAAACTATTACAATCAACAGTTCTGCTACTTCCTCGTAGGCTTTGCCCGTGGGGCCGATCTGTGATTTCCAGCCTTCTACTCGCTGATTCTCATTGCTTCCCCGCATCAAGTCGAGTCAAGATACGACCAAAACTCTTCAGCATCACACTTTTCATGGCCACAGACTCGGCCCCACGACTGCGTCGTCATCGTCCAAGACGCGCACTCTCCTGCATCCTCTGCAGGTCAACGGCATTGCGCAATGTCGGATGGATCGAGCGATGTCGCTGTGGCCGAACAGTCTGGCGAGGCATAAATTAGAAGCCGTTTGCTTCCAGGAGAGCTCCTTTCTCCCTCCATAGGCATCCATCCTTCCTCCTCCTCTTTTCCCCTCGTCCTGTCCATCATGCGCCTTCTTCTCGTCTCTCTGGCCGTCGGCCTTGGCTACGGCTTCTTCCAGATCTCCGACCCTAGCGACTGGCAGAGCCTGGAGGCCGACGCTACCGACAACGCCATTTTAGCCGTCTACAACATCACTCCGGCGCTGTACCAAACAACCGCCATCGAGGGCGCGTACTACCTTTCCACAGCCGACGAGACGGTCGCACACACGACCCTCAGCGTCGCCGCCAACGACACCAGCGTCGTCGTGGTCACAGACGCATCCTCGGTCAACATCAGTGATACCACCATTGTCAAGCACGGCTATGCCTCCAACCTATACCAGTCCAGCTTCTTCGGCGTCAATGCGGCCGTCAACGTGGCCAACGGCTCCATCGTGCACGTGACCCACTCCAACATCACCACACACAATGGGGCCGCCAACGTCTTCGCCTATGGCACCGACACGGTCGTCTACGTCGACCACGCGACGCTCTACAGCTCCGGCCCGGTTGCCCACGGGCTCTACGCTGCCGGCAACGGCACCGTCATCGCCCACCACGTCAACCACTACTCGGGCGGCAACCGGGCATCGGCCTTTGCCGGCGATACGCCCGCCGGCAACGTCTACGTCTACAACTCTCGATCGCATACCGCCGGCATCGGGAGTGCCATATTCTATGCTCTGGGAACCGTCTCTGCCGGCAACGTGGTCGGTCGTGCTGACCGGTCGCCTGTCCTCTTCTCTGACGGCCCCCAGACGGCCTCCTTTGTCGACTCGGATCTCACGGCCGGCCTGCTCGCCGGTGCTGTCATGTTCTGCTCCAGTGTTCGCCAGGCCGGTGCCTCCCTCTCCCTCGACAACACCGTCCTGACCGTCCTGCCTGACTCGGCTCCGGCGCTCTGGTTCGGTAACGTGATCGCCTCGGCCACCGTTACCGGTTCTCAACTTAACACGGCCTCTGGCATCCTAGTCGTCGCCAACTACTCCCAGGTTACTCAGGATTTTGACTATTACGCCGGCTATCCCGACAACAGTGCCCTTTTACCCGCTGAGGCTTCTGTTGTCATTGCTAGCTCTACGCTCTCTGGCGATCTTGTCGCCTACAACGCTAGTTCTATCACCTGGTCCCTCACTGACTACTCCTCCTGGACCGGAACAGCATACTCTGGCTACCGTGCCGCATACTTTGCCGTCAGCCTGGATACCACGTCCAACTGGACCGTCACCCGCGACACCAACCTCACAAACTTTACCGACGCCGACACCTCTCTTGCCAATGTCTACAGCTTTGGCCACACTGTCTACTACGACCCTTCATCGTTAGCCAACAGCTGGCTCGCCAACCAAACCTTGCCGTTGACCGGTGGCGGCTTCGTCAAGCCGGGAACCAACTGATGAGATAGCGTGACCTGCAAAGAGAGTATCAAGGCTTTGCACCAGTTTCATAAAGACATATTCTTATAGTCAATCTACAAGCTATCATATCTTGACCTCCTTGGTCTTGTCCTTTTCTGCATCGTTCAGGAACTCGTTCACGGTGCGGAACTTGATGTTGGAAAAGAACTTGGCCCGCTGTCTCTCGAGCTGCTCTTCCGGCAGCCCGCACGATCCGGAGCTGGACCAGACACCAAACTGTGCCACCAGCGCCTCCTCGCTGTCGCCGATGCTGTCCTTGACCACCTGCTCGTGTGAGCGATAAGACACCTCGAGCTTCCGCCCATGTGCCGCCAGCGTCTTCACGATCCCGTTCCAGGACGTCCGCTCGCCCATCAGGAACGTTGTCGGTTGGTCCCAGTCATCGTGGACAACCAGCGCCGCAATGGCCTTGGACAAGTCTCGCACACTGGTGAAACAGACCGGCTCGTCGCCCGTGCCCGCAATAACCGCCTTGTTCGTCTCAAAGTCGATCGGGTGGTACGCCCCAATGTCTCGGATGTAGCGCTGGGATGCTGGCACGAAGTAGTCCATCAGCCAGCCGTTGCCCAGCAGCGTCCACTTGACGTCCGTCTGTGCTGCCAGTGCTGCACGGACAGGCACGTGTGAAGCTTCGTAGAACAGTGGGATTTCGGGGAAGCTGTCGGTGTCGCCGCCGTACTCGGACGGGATGAACTTCTTGCACCGGCTGGTTTGCTGGCAGGCCGCCAGGATGTTGAGATGCGGAACGACACCGCCGGTGCCGTAGTCCAGGATCGTCGAGACGACCGCGTCGCAGTCCTCGAGGGCTACAACAAGCGAGGGCACCGAGTAGTCGCTCGCGCGGAACGTCATGTCCGGCCTCTCATACCACGGCTTGCATGACCGCGAAATCACCACCACCGTATGTCCGGCTGCAAGAAACTCCTCCACTAGATACTTGGCCAGGTCACCGGCACCGGCAATTGCAACACGCTGCGTCATCTCAATTAGACTATAGGATCGTTTTCGAGTGGCAGCTCGTTCGATAACAAGTAATCCGGAAGTTGCAGTACGGCCTACAAGTATAAGTACAAAGCACGTTGAGGTTTGTAATAGACGCAGATCAGAGAAGCCGAGATAACGCTAGCAGAAACGGCAGGGGACAGCGAGCTTTGAGATTACCGCGGCAGTCCCATCGCTTCTAGCCTCGTTTAGTACTAGTTTCATGAGGCTGCTCGTTGTCTCTTGCCGTCTGCTCAGAGCCACTGGCTTCATATTGCTTTGGATGCCGTGCAAACAGACGTAACTTCTGCCGAAACAAAGCCAACGAACCGGCATATCTTCCCAGGCCTCTCTCTTCCCCAACTTTGTTTTTATCTTTTCTCGAGCATACAATGGAGTACAAGGGCGGCCTCGACGAATTCGGCATCAAGGCCATCAACTCCCCCGGCCTGGGAGAGAAGCTTGGCGAGGCACTTGGCCTCTCGGGCGCTGTTATTATCCCCGCCAACACGGCCACTGTCAGAACATCCGGAACGACCGGCGTGACCAAGGACATGGTGCTGCCTTCGTCTGCCACCGAGCAGATCATGCTTGCCTTCCAGAATGTCGAAGATACACTGGTGGCTGCCGGTGTCAAGGAGGGCTGGCGGGCCGTATTCGACCTGACCACGTACCACACCGGTCCCCTGGACGACCCCGAAGTCGGTGCCGCCCTGGAGGCTGCATTTGAGAAGCACTTGAAGGGAAACAAGCCGACATGGGCCGCCATCGGGGTCGCGAATCTATACCAGGGTGCGCGCATCGAGGTCAGAGTGACCGCTGCACTGAAGGCTTGAACGGGTTGGGAAGTACGTTGGTAGTTCTGTCTCAAGCCAATTAAGGGGCAGCATTAGAACCTCCGGCGTATCCTGTCGCCGTTTCTTGCACCTTTGCCTTTCTGCATTTTTATTGGCTGCAATACAAAGAGGTCCGTGGTTACGTCGGCGATAGGAAGGCTGCTTATAGGCCATAATATACTCCGTACGGAGTACAACACTGCACTACAGAGTTTTTTGTAAAAAATGCTTTCGAATCTCGCCATACTGCTGCTTCTTGAATCCCGATCCGACAAAAATAGAGACTAGTGATAGGATGCAAGCTCTGGATTGTTTCAAACTTGAGGGGAGAACTGCCTGCTGATCTAGGCTTGAAAGCTTTCCTTTACACATGAACCATCTGATATCGACCTTACAAGGAGGTAGTAATAACGCAGTTGCGTGTGCGCGCGGATACGTCAGAACAGAAACCTGTACGGGATGCTAATTCGTGCTTGGCTTGAGAGAGGCCCAATATAATCACAATGCACCTTCGTAGCTGCGCATTTGCGTTGTAATCACTTCTGTTAGAAAAACATATTTTAAGGTCTTAGCAATTCGGTATTGACTCCCTCCTTCCATTTTTTTTTTCTTTTTCACCTTTCTTCTTTCCTTAATTGAATACTCCATATCACAGAGTTCACCATCGTCCAATCACCAGTCCCTATTGCGGTGGGCTCTTAGGAGTGCACCTAATAGCACAGCAGTTCTTGTTATTCTTGCGCAAGCAGTCAGCACACTCGACCGCGGCATTCAACCGCTGCCCGCCCTTTACGGGTCCCGGGATGTAAGATATCTTACTTTCGGGGTAATGTTAGCATACGGGCACACGTCTCGCCTTAAATATTACCTAAAAAGCGGACACCATCTTTCGCTTCCGACGCCAAGATTAAAGAAGCCGCCGACATGGCTCTTAGAAAGATATCGTCGCCGGAGTAAAAAGGAACTATCGGCCATCTCAGCCTAGACGGCCAGAAATGTAGAAGCCTGAGTACAGTACACGGCGCTAAAGACTTTTAATTGAATCGTCAAGACGCTTCCTGATGCACAAATTGATACAAACGCTACATTTATATTTTCTGGACTATCAAAGCAGGCAGTTTAATGAGAGCCGTGTGGTAACAAAGTTATCCTATATTCCCTCAATCACGCTAGGCAAGAGCTCCTTGTTGAATTCCCACAACACGGTCGAAAATGGAGCCGCAAAGGCAGCACCAGTGTACCATGTAGAGCGGTGACCCTGGAGAGCGAGCTGCTCCTGGATTAAACCGGTCTTGAGAACGTCGGCAGTCAGGCGCGGGTGCATCTTGCCGTGATCAGCAAAGTAAGAGAAGCTAACACTGCCATCGGACTCGGGAATGGTGCCAGCCGCAATCAGTTTGTCAATGGACTGGCCGATCAAGGCCTTCATGTGCTCTGCGTCATAGTCCTCAGTGCCAACAGCGGTGAAGTGGAACAGGTCCTCCGTGCCGCCAATGTAGGTCAGGAAGCCGAGCTGGGGATAGATAGGAAAGACGGTGAAGTTCGTAGACCCAGGTGCTGCAGACCGATCGTTGTAAGACGTATTGACCTGCAGAGAGGGGTGGCGGAGGATGCCTGCATAGACGGTGGAGAAGTTGAACTGGCTGAAGACGGCTTCCTCACTGGCGTCAATGTCAAACGGCTGCAGGTTTTCCGGCGTAGGCTGGATGGCCATCAGCAGGCGCTTGGCACTGATGCATGTTACTTGCCCGGTGACCTTGCTAGTGGTCTTGAGCGTAACGCCGGTGTCGGACCGGTTGGACTCTGTAACCAAGGTCGAGTACAGCACGTCGCTTCCCAAGAAGTCCTGCACGCTCTCGTACAAGTCCCACAGACGGCCAGAGGCCGGAACAGCAGCCTCAGCCGAGCCGAGCAGGGCCTTGGTCATGGGCGTCGTCGACGCCTGCATCACCCACATTGTCGACACACCCATGGTATCGCCCAGACCCTGAGCGGTCGAGTCCCAGATTTGGGGCACCGCAGCCTCGATCCCATACTTGACGGCAAACTCGCCAAAGGGCATGGACAGATCCTCTGGGATGGAGCTTGCATTAGGAAAGTCAGCATATCCCGGCAGCAGCATGTCCCCGTACTGTTCCAACAGATCCAGATACACGGCCAGAGCCGCATACTCGTCCGTGAGAGAGGGTGCAGCATAGTCGGGCACCGGCAGGCCCGAGCCGAAGTCGATGAATGCATCCGTGTTGGCCGTGAACTGCATCGACCCGCTCGTCGACACGTTCATGCGGGTGGGAAAATCGTAGGCGTTCTCATACTGCATCCATGCCTGCACGCCGATGTTGAGTGTCTGGTTGGAGACTGGGTCGGTGTAATATTTGGTGTGACCGCCCTTGAGATGGAGTTAGCCAGAACGACAACGGGCTAGAGAGGGGAGATCAGAGGCGCAGGCAACTTACCAGCAGGCTGTCTTTCTCCACCACAACCACGCTCATTCCATTGTCACGTAGCCACACGGCCGCGTGGGATCCGGACGCACCGCCGCCGATCACAACGACATCGCGGGAGATCGTCTGGTTGCACCCACACGAGCTCGCAGTCACCCTGCCGATGAGAAACGTGGCAATGAGGCTGATGCCTGCAGACTTCTTTCGGCCAATCATAACGGCGGGAAATGAGAGCCAGGAACGGGAGGTCTGCTTTGTGATTGCCAATGTGATGCTGCAAGGCATTGATGGCCGGGTGACTGACAATGGAAATGCGGCCGACCGTCCAGTGTCACCCTTTTAAGGACAACAGCATCTTTATGCCACGGCTGCCGAAGTCTGATGCAAGTGTGGGCAGGGCCCAGAGAAATTAGCACGTCTCGTTTAGAGCCAATGTCGCATCATACGTGGTAAAGATGTTCCTGTATTGGTTTCCACCTTATCGGCGCCGATGCCTGGCGGTGGCGATCTTCTCGGAGATGGTTGCCATTGGTGGATATAATGCGACGTCGTATATGCATACGTCGTAGTAGCTAGCTTGCAGCCCTGGCCTGTTGCCCTGAACACGGTTGCAATCGCTGTGGGACTCCACCGCTTCTGGTGTCTCCAAAGCCTGGGCAACCATACGCGAGCGGATTATGTACTCCGTCAAAGTACGAAGTACAAGGCGAGTTACGCAGAACTGCGTGAATAACTTGCCGTTCACATGGAACATTCGCGATTAAGGGGCTACGGAGTATGGAGTACGGAGTAATCCGTAGATTCTCGCACTTCTTCTGGCATTGAGTGGGGCGTATGTACTTGTAGGCGCACTAGATTTATGCAACTACTACATGGTAGCCAAGATCCAGGCAAAGGGTGCTTGAGAACATTTTTCACATTGTACGGAACAACGAATGTACTCGAATTGGGACACAAACACAGCTTACTTTCTCAAGTTTTTAATATGTTATGGCAAGGAGATCACCTTTACTCTCTAAAAGAAGTCCGTCACTTGACCTTGGATGAGCTCTTAGAGTTGTTCATAAAGGTATCCTTGCACAACTCACTTGTACTCGTACTGCTGCCTATCTCCCTCCTTTCTCTGCATAGTTGCGATGCATAGTATCAGAACTCCAAACATACGATAAAATATTATGTCATTGTCTGGTCAGCACGACCAGGGCATATTTGCTCCAATGTATTTTATTGCACTTGTAAGAGCAACGGAGACTGCAGGCTGCTGTACAGATTACTCCGTACTCCGTACTCTTAAAGTAACCTAGCGTTATCCTGCTCTTCGCTGAAACTCGTATACGGAGCACTTCATCTACGGAGTATGTAGCCGATGTCTCCATGGAGAGCCGGACCCCGGTGATTTCTGCTTAAAACTAGCCGGGCTCGACGACAAGTCCACTACGCAATTCTCTGCCTATCTTGACGGCGATAGGTCGTGATGGATTCAGTCGATTATGCCAATGCGAGTAATTCAGGAAGGATAGTTGGAATCGTTAGTGTCTTCTTCTTTGTCGCGTTCGTTTTCGTGGCCCTGCGAGTCTATGTCCGTGTGGCAATAGTTAAGGCTTTTGGCATTGACGACGCCCTCATCCTGCTTGCCACTGTGAGTATTGCCCACTTTTCATACAGGCGAACCGAGACCATGCTGACTTTGACGGGGATGATTTGTATAGACTCTCGCTTTTGCTTCATGGATCTGCCTGGTCTTGCAAATACCCTACGGTCTCGGGCGCCATGGCACAACGATCACCGTCGAACACCGAACGAGGTTCGAGCACATATCGTTCTGGAAGACTGTAATGTCGGACGGATTTGCCCTTGGGCTCTTGAGAATATCCTTGGCTTTCAGTTTGCTGCGGCTTAATCAAGACTTGAAGTGGTACAGGTGGTCACTTTACGGAATCATCGGTAGGGTCCCTAATTCTGCGCGTGGCTTGTCTTGTAAGGCTAACAGAGCGTTTGCTTCGGCAGGTTTCGTCATCATTTACACCCTACAAGCAGTCATCTGGCTGTTTGTCTACTGCACGCCATATTCGGGCTGGTGGGAATTCCAGTGGATGAACCCATTTGATCCCAGGTGCCATGCATTCGACGTCTTTATTGATCTCACATATTGGAACATTTGTAGGATCCCTTCTGTTTTCTACGGCTGTACAGCAGCCTAGTGTTAACAATCCCAGCCTGTAACATCATAACAGACGTGTGTCTTGGAGCCTTGCCAATTCCAGTCATTTGGACACTGAAAATGCCACTGCGTGTACGACTTTACGTCATCAGCATTCTTAACCTGGGATACTGGTACGATCTTCTTCAGTCATTCTGCACAAACATGGAAATCCGCCTATTTTGACAACTGCAATAGTTCTGTTCTGCTGGGTATTCTGAAAGCCGTGTTCATGTTGATGACTGCCGGCTCGCCTGATATCACTTTTAACTACTGGGTTCATTTCTGGCAAAAGTAAGGTTGAAAGAAGACAAAGGCGACTGTACATGAGACGGGAGTCTTGTGCTGACACACTGGGAAATTTTAGTCTCCAGCTCAATGTCGGAATAATCGCAACTTGTGCGTCCTTTCTAAAGCCTATAGTTGGGCGTATGCTGAAGCTCAACAGCTCGGCCAACTACTACCCACCAAGTCACACCGCGTACGGCCAAACCGGTCGCGCTGGGGTGAACGCGCCAAGAACTAACAGCAATGCGTACGGGAACGGTAGAATCCAAACCGGCAACCTGGAAAGCTGTGCCCACGACGAATTTGAGCTGTACACCAGAAAAGAGGTTCCCGTACGGGACTCGGAAGTGGCGCCTGGGGAAAAAAGGGTCGAAGAGGGACTAACCAACCGCGCTTTAGAAGACGGATCGTTGAGTGATGTCGTAAATACCTTTGGGGCTACTTCCGATACGAACAGCGAGGAGGTCATGCTGCAAAGGCCCGAGCCGGTGGCTCAATGGATTGTTCTTACCCGGGATGTGACAGTACAGTACACAGCCAAGTGACCGGGTTTGGTTGCTGCAGGAAAGGCAGTTCAAAAGGGAGCAATTATTGTAAATTAGACATTGTAAACATAGACGTGAACGGCTTATTTTTTTTTAAAAACAAATGTACTCCGTAGTTGAAATGACATGCTGCTGGCTGTAGCGCATGTATTCGGGGACAGACCCCCCTGTACGGAGCAGTCTTCCCGTTACTCTGTTCTAAGATGCCGCTTCCCTAAAATTAATGCCGAGATCGACTTCGCCATAAATATTGAAAAGGGGTTTTGGTAAGATAATTCCTGTTGTCTTAAGCCCTCAAACACATACAATCTTTCCAGACTGGCTACTGTACGGAGTATCTTCGCAGGCATTGGTCCACTTGGTCCACAATTAAGGAATTTAATATACATTACGGAGTATACGTCGCAGATGTCCAGACGCATCTGGCTGATTTCTCGCCTTCCTTCTGTGGCACCGCCGTTTTTGCCACGACCTGTTCATGTGAGTGGTGCCTGTGCACACGTGCGTTCGGCTGGGCGAATATACGGGCCATGTGATAAAGGCATTGGATCCATGTTTCTGATGCATTTAAGGCGGGCCCTTGCAAGCTCATGGGTCTGCAAAGTGTCGTTCTCTGTGGGAAGAGCATGTCTATCATGGTCTAGAGACTAGCACTGCGGCAGTGGAGAAAACTCTGCACCGTGACCCTGTGGGTCACGTGCAACATTCTCCGTAATCTGTAGTACTTATCTTATCTTACTCTGTACGGAGTAGTAAGACTTTACTCCGTATTGTTCTGGATTACGGAGACTTTCCATTTTATTTCCTACTCCGTACTCCGTACTCCGTAGCCACGTCCTTCTGGTGTTGAGACACGGCCTAGACACGAGAAACAGGGCCAAAAGGCAAAAGAGACGACGGCCCAGAAATAATGCATAAGTACTCCGTACTCCGTAGCGTGTTCTAACTAGGCTAGTATACGCTAACCTGATTAGCTTAGGAAGAATCGTTTAGGGCAATCACGGATGTAAGTTGGACCGAGTTCGGTCATTCTCGGCTCGGCACATGCGACTCTCCGTAGTCGGCCGGGACTCTCCGTGACAGGGCACATATACGGAGTCCGAGCACGTGAACTTGAAATGTCCAGATGCACTCCACTGCTCCATGACTAATGGATGACTTTACCATCCGTTGATGTTGTTGTTGATGTTGATGTCTTTTACGCCTGAGGGTGGTGGGCCATGGCCCACCGCCAGACCTCCCTAGGGGTATGAGGCGTGCTATGCTAGGTGCTGTTAGGCAGCGCTATATAGCAGAGTCTAATGT
>LDEF01000148.1:1109-22580 GCA_001455505.1 Leptographium lundbergii
ATTCCAACAGCTACCAACAGTACCTGTACATTGTTCATCGTATACTCCGTACTCTGTACTGTGCTCCTTCTTCTCGTGTTTCCTACGTAGTCATGCTGACAAAGCCTGAGACTACACGTGACGGCGCCTACTGACGTCTGGCAAATGGCACCCTCCTCTAATATCTATTGTACACGTCCTCCGTACAGCTTTTTGGAAATGCCAGCATAAGTACTGGTCGGGCTGTGCCCGTAGGTCGTCAAGTAGGCGACGGCCCAGGTGGTTGCCAGTGATGTCGTACTGTATGAAATCCCGAACGGAGAATAGTCCGGTTTGTACAGAGCTGATGGAGCCTCCGGAACTCGGGCCATTATTTGGCATCCACCTTCTCAAACTTGCTCCATTGCTGATCATAGCAGGGGAGTCTCACCAAGCCACCTAGAAGTGATGGTTGGAAGCGCGCGTACAAGGTCTGACTTGTACTGCGCTATAAGATATGGTTCACCTTTTGTGCAAAGAAATGGTCTCATCGGTATACCGGGTCCAAACTTTGTCCGAGGCGTTTTGGTTTGGGACTGGCAGCCAGGGAACTGGGCCATCATCACTAATACTTTCCCAGATTCCCGCGTCCATGGCGGCGTTCGCCATGTCCCGATTCCAGTTGGTCCAATCGTTGATCGAATGGAAAATTGCCATTTTGATGGATTGGGGCTTTTGTGGTAAGGAATTAATCAGACTTAGATGTTTTTAAGAGCAAATAAGAGTAAATGTAAATAGGAAAAAGGGCAACAGGTTCAGAAAAATTGGCAGATTGTTTGAGGAGGCTTTAAAAGACAGAATTGATTAGTTTTAAAAGATAATCTCTTTAAGCTCGATGGAATTTGAGCTTACAAGACTCTTAATTGTGCACAGAAATAGTTTTGTATTTTCAGCAGCACTATTGTCTGCCAGTAATTGGCAGGGGATCTGAATAGGCATCATGTGCCCCATTGGCACGTGATCCGACACCTTTGGTCGCATTTCTGCGCCGCTGAGTTGTACAGCATCGTCTGCAACAGACGTTGGCTGTGTAAAGAACGGGGTTATTATGACCCCGCTCTCGTTTATCAAAGCCGTCTCAAAGTTGATTATAAACTCTGTTCTTATACCGTTAGCCATTGCGATATCGTTCGAGTGTCCATGTGCCTGTTCCTACCTCACGCGCGCAGCGCCTGCAGATGCGAGACCGCCGAAACACCACGGAGGCTCACGAGCCTCACAGCAATTCAAACGGCGAACATCTTCCCTATACCAGATGGCCCGACAAGAGCTGCATACGGAGAGTATTGGAGAGAGAAGGAGGGGCAGTTTAGACAACTAAGCAGATAGGCTTAAATACTTTTCGGAAACAACCTCCTTTGAAACGCTAGGTTTGGGGTTGACAGGTTAGGTTTGGGTTGACAGAGGAGAGGTTTGAGTTGCAAGAAATCAGGTCGAGGACAGGTCTTTTTATATTCGTAAAGCAGCCCGCTTGGGGCCTCCTTCTTCCGGCTCTTCTTCGGTGATCCGTAGGAAGCCTGAGATGAGGGTGATGCTCTCCTGAGTCGTGTCTGACCTGAAAGGGGTCTGAGGAATAGGTGAGGCTTGGCTCATCCAGAGTCCCGGGTCCCTCACCATCGGATGTGTCAGCTCAGTGTCTCGTGGGAACACCCTCAGGTTTCGACGGTGTGCGCGATGCTCCCGCTCGCTTGTCAATGCGTCTTTCACTACGTATGAGACTTCACTCAAGCGGTCACTGGACCGCCCCTCAGGACTCAATGTCCCTTCATCTAGTCTCTGCGCTAGACTTTCGCCAGTCTCTTTATAAGCCCCTACAAAACACAAAGCATTAGTTACAATAAAGTCCCAGTAAAGCAGGAGTACAAAAGACTTACCTTGACATATTTTATCAAAGAAATTGGTAGACGAAAGCGTTGTGTAAAGTGAGTGGAGAAAAAAAGAGCTCGGAGTATTTGAAATAAACAAAAGATTAGTAAGACAAATGTGTGATTGCAGAAAACCGGGCAAGATTAACGAACAATTCAGGACTTGGCCTTATACTCAGACTTTGCTACTCTGTCACTGGGCTGGCACAGCACACCTTGTATGCCTAGGGGGGTCGAAGCAGGCGACAACCCACTTTCTTCAAAGGTTCTTATATCCAACGCATGTCACTCGTGGCAAAGTTGGCAAGAGGAAGCTGTACTATCATGGAAAATTCCCTTTTTAGTCCCTGCTTCTAAGCCCTACTCCTCGTCCCAGCTGTCAAAGTTCCGGATGAGGTCTATTGGTCAGTAAATGCTCCGTCTCAAAGCACACACAAGCACTTACCGTAGTACACCCGCATTCCCTCCAGATGCGCCGTCATATCCATGCGCTCGTCGATGGCGTGCGCGGCCAAGCGCGTGCCCTCGCGCGACGGCGTGAAGCGGTAGATGTTGCGGGTGAGAGCCCAGTAGTGTGTCGTGTCCGTGTTGCCCGTCATGATGTTGCCAACCGGCACGACCGTGTGGTTGCGTCCGGAGTCGGTTGTCTCAAAGACGGCCCGCAGCGTACCGGCAAACCGCGTCCAGACGCCTTCTGACGGTCCTGTTGGCGAGAGGGGAGCAACCGGGAGGTTCTGGGAGGTGGAGATGGAGAGGAGGCCGGCGTATTTGTTTTTCTCGCTGTCGCTCGTCGTCTCACTGTCACTCTTCTCCCCCCTCGTCACATCCACCTCATTCACTACCCGCAGTCCATGTCGAGCTGCCACCGGTCCCAACACCTCTTCCGCCCGTCGCACCACATCCGCCGGTCCTTCGTGCAGCGCGATCCGGTAGTTGATCGCCACCATGACCCGTTCCGGCAGCGCGTTGACCTTGATGCCGCCGGCAATCACGTCGACCGCCTGGCTCGTCTGCATCAGCCAGCGCTCGTCGGCGGCCTCACCGGTCTGCTGCTGTGCCGCCGCCACCAGCCGCACCGCTATATCCTCCTCGCTGTCGTGCAGCAGTGCCGGCCGCAGCCATCCGGGAACGGCTGCTGGTGCGTGGCGGGCCCGGCACTCGAGCACGCGCCGAAACGGCGACGTCGTCGGCAGGCGCGGCGAGAACGGCCGGTCGTCCCGCTCGCTCGCCGGCTGCTCCAGCGCGTGAATCAAGTCCGCCATCATGCCAATGCCCGAGTGTGCCGGCGGCCGCGAGCTGTGGCCGCCATCGACCGTCAGCGTCAGTTGCAGGTCCAGGTATCCCTTCTCGCCGACGCCGGGATACGCAAAGAGTATCTTGTTCTCTTTTTGCTCCTCGCTTCGCTCGCTTTCTTTTTTCTCCTCGCTTCGCTCGATGCTCTTTTGTTCCGTCCTCCCCTCACCCTGTATCCCCATCCCTCCCTCGTCCAGCAGGAGCAGCATACTGTCGGCCCCCCAGGTCTCTTCGAGCGTCCTGCTCAGCTCTGTTGCCCCGCGCTGGCCACCCGTCTCCTCGTCAAAGCCAAACGAGAGCACAATGGTACGTCGCGGTGCAAACGCCGGCTGTGCCAGCAGGTCCTCCAGCACCGACAGCAGCCCGACCAGGACGTTCTTGCAGTCGGCCGCCCCGCGGCCCCACAGAAACGTTCCATCGTAATAGCCGGCAAACGGCGGATGTGTCCAGGGCGCGTTGGCGTCGGCCGGCACCACGTCCTGGTGCGCCAGAAACACAATCGGCTTCAGCGCCGTATTGCTGCCCGGCAGCGTGTACAGCAGCCCGTACCGGTTGACCTTGCGCAGCTCCAGCTGTGCGTGCACGCGCGGAAACAGCTCGGCCAGCACGCCGTGGAACTCGGGGAACGTGGCCCAGCGCGGATCCTCGTCGACGTCGCCATTGTCGTCAAAGCTCTGCGTCGGCACCCGCACCGCCGCCGCCAGCCGCTGCACCTGCACCTTCAGCTGAGACGACCGCATCAGGTGCTCGCTTGGCAACAGGCCGTCGTCGCTGCTGGCCGCCGCCACCGGCGGCAGCGGACACCATTCCGCCGAGTTGTCTGGCAGTCCAGGCCGTCTGAAACCCGGCAGATTGTCTTTCGATGACATCCACATGAACCCCATGCCAACCAGTCCCAGCAGGCCGAGAAAGCAGGCGGCACTCGCTTTTCGCATTGGCCACGGCCGGACCATTTTCTTGGGTGACGTCACCGCAGCCGGCAGCAATATCTGTCCCTCTCTCATAGTGTGTGAGTTAGAGATTTCGTTGCGTTTGTCTGAGTTTGTGTGAGTTCGTGTCTCTGTGTAATCCGTACAATAATTTCGTCATGGCATTGGAAGGATACCCCAACGAGTGTGGATACGCCATCAAATCCAGTGGGGTCGATAAGAAGCGAGATGGTTTCCGCATTAGGTCATCCACCCCACACATGCCAGCTCCCCACTCAGATGATAAACAACCCAGTCGTTTGCCGCATAGCCTCGAGAAAATCGACGCGGTCGCCCTCGTGGGTCTGGCGACGGATAATGTGCTGCAGCAACGTGCGTGTCTTGGCCATGTTGCCGCCCCACTGCTCGGCCTCGAGAAGCGTGCGCACGGCCCAGTCCTGGTAGACCGGGTCGGTGGTCTCGATGCCGGCCAGGAAGAGGATGCGCGGCCACACGTTCTGTGGTGATGGCGCCCGCAGTCGGTTGACCCATGCTGCTATGCGCAGGACACGCGTTGCCGCTGCCTGGGGGCCTAGCAGTCCACGCAGCTGCGACGCCATGTCTCGGGCCACGGCTGCTGGCAGCACGCGGTGGAAGCAGATGATGCCGGTGTAGCAGGCCGACAGCAGCAGCAGGTCGTTAAACTGGTGCGTGGTGATCTTGCTGGGCAGACGAAAGGCGCGGGTGTGTGTGTTGGACGTGTCCGTGGCACCGGTGTTGGGACTGGTCTCGCCGCCAAACATGGCTGCGAGGATGGGCGCCACGGCCGGCCGGCTCTCCAGCCGGTCTTGGGCCGTGATCAGGTCCAGCTGCAGGGCCAGCCAGATGGCCGCCGGTGCCGTCACGGAGCGTTGGTGCAGCTGGGCGATGCGGTTGTCGACGGCGTCGAACTGCATCGTCAGTCGCAGACATGTCTGCAGCGAGGACGACGAATAGGGTGAGGAGGCCGGGAGGGACACGGGCGAGGATGGAGACGACGATGCCGGCGATCTGGATGGCGGAGCACTTCGTGATGCCTGGCTGCTGCCGTCTCCGGTGCCATCGGCTGCCAGCGGGAAGGCGGCTGCCAAGAAGTCGTGCTCATAGGAAAAGAGCTCGAGGTTGTGCAGCAGACGGCCGGAACCACCGATCCACGTGGCTCGGGCGTCGTAGGTACCCAGCCACACGAGCACGCGGGCACCGACAGAGCTCAGGGTGACGGCAGCACCCCCGGCACGATGGTGACGGCGGTGGGCATCGACCAGGTCGGCGGTGAAGTCGAGGTGGAGGCAGAAGGACTTGATGCCGCGGGCAGCCAGCAGTTCGAACTGCAGGCAGAACCAGATGGTCACGAGCGAGAGCTCAAAGTGGTGGGCCACGTCCTGGTCGTCGTGCAGGAGAGAGACGGCGCGGGCATAGCGACGGTCGGCCTGGCGAATTCGAGCGGATTCTGGTTGGGGCTGCGGCAGATCCGGCGACTCGGCTTGGCGTTGGCCGAGATGCAGCCCCGTCCAGGCCATGATGGCACTGTAGAGCGGGGCATAAAAGAGGGCCATGTTGCTGAAGATCTGGGTGTAGATGTTCTCGTCGCCGGAGCCGCGGATCTTTGTGTATTGCGACATAACGTTGAGGTAATGCTGAATCAGCACGTGATCGTCGGCGTCGATGATGACCGAAGCCTGGCCAGTGGCCGGCGTGGGTGTGCGTGGGGGGAGGGAAGCAGGGGCAGATGCCGGAGTCGAGGCGGGAGCAGAGGGAGGGCCGGAGCCGGAGTCGGGTGTAGCAAGCGCAGCCAGCGTGTCGGCGTAGGTCATGGCAGCGAGGTCTGCTGCAGTGGGGTCGGAAGCCTGGTCGATGGCCATCCAGTTGTCGTCCGGCAGGTCAAAGTGCATGTTGAGGTCGAAGAAGGTGGGCA
The DNA here is from genome assembly GCA_001455505.1 of Leptographium lundbergii. NCBI lineage: Eukaryota > Fungi > Ascomycota > Sordariomycetes > Ophiostomatales > Ophiostomataceae > Leptographium > Leptographium lundbergii. The sequence continues at coordinate 7,148 of LDEF01000148.1, forward strand.
CGTGACTGGCATGGACTATAGGTGCTGGAGCAGACATGGGGTGGCCGTCGTAGGTGAAACCGTGCATAGAGTGGGGGTTTTGAGCCTGTTGAGCCTGTTGGGCCAGTTGTTGCTGCTGCTGCTGCCGGGAGCGATGGAAAGCCACGACCGACCGAGACTGGACGGGCGACACGCCATGGGGCGTGGCCGGGTCGGGTGTCAGGGGCAGCGCCTGTTGCTGTGTGCCATCAAGGCGTTCTTGTTTCGTTGAGGCAGCATCGATCTGTGATGGTGGTTGTGACTGTGATTGTGGTGGCATTGAAACGGAGCCGTCTGGGCGATCGGACGGGCCCGACAGCAGAGACGAGATGGGTGCAGCGGCCGTGCGCAGGGGCGAGCCCGAGACGTCGTGTCTGCCGTGGTCGTCTCTGCCGCTGCTGCTGCTGCTGCCATGGCCACTGCCACTCGGTCCGGGCGAATAAGGCGAGTGCACAAAGCGCACACGGTAGCGCGGCGTCTCGACGGCCGGGCCGGTGCCGGGCTGGAAGAAGCAGGGCAGCTGCAGCCGCGTGCAGGCGCCGCAGACGGGCTTCTGCTCGTCGCAGCGCACCTTGCGGCGGCGACAGGCCTGACAGCCTGTGGGGGCAGAGGTCAGAGGCTAGAGGCCAGAGGCCAGAGGCCAGAGCAGCCGGGACGAGCAGACGTACCGGTCTTGGAGCGGGCAGCGCGAACCGGCATGGCGCTGCTTTGACGATGCCTCGACACGGCGGCCGCCCGTCGACAGATGTGGCAGCACGCAAGCGAGGCGAAGAAATGGCACAATGCAGAAAAGGCAGACGGTCGAGAATGGAGACGGATGGAGAAGCGATGGGAATAATGGAGACTGGATGGAGGAATGGTGGGGCCACCGAGCAAGCTGACCACCGTTGCGCCTTCCTTTGTCGTTTGCTGCCACGCCTGGTCCTGCCGCGAATATCGACCCACTGTGGGATGCCCTAGCTCTATGGGGCAGTCGCGTCGGCAACGAGATAAGTGCAAGATTTGAGTTGTATTCCGTAGTCGGTACTCCGTAGGTTCGTTTTTTAAGAGACTCTTTTTTACGGGGAGCCCTGCCGGCCTCTCTCACGCCCCTGCGACATGCCGTCGTGCCAACGCAATGCCTTGCCGTGCAGCTGATAAGCGTGCGGCCTGTGGATCAGGCCCGTTTCTCCACCAGTCAGCCTCAGCCAAGCCGAGGACGCTTTCCTCCGTCTTGTTTCTCCTTTAATATCGTCAACGCCCGGCCGACTCTTCCGTCTTGTCCTCTTCCTCTCCCCACCCGCAGACAGCTCTGCCCACCATGGCTGAAAAGATGGACAAGGCCATGAATCTGACCGTCAGCGTGGAAAAGGACGCGCTCGAGATGCCGGGCCAGGGCCTCGAGGCCGTCGACAAGGCCTACGCGTTCGTCAAGGAGAACCATGCCGGACCCGTCAGCGACGCCGAATACAAGCGGCTGCTGCGCAAGATCGACCTGCGTCTGGTCCCGCTGGTACGTGGACACTGCTGGAGAATAGGCCATCCGCTGACAGGCCAGATGCTCATCACGTACACGCTCAACTTTATGGACAAGAACGCCATGTCTTACTCGGCCAACTTTGGTCTCATCACCGACAATGTATGAGCACGCAGTCCGCTCCGCTGCCCGGGCCAACCGCTGACCAAGACAGCACCTGCACGGCAAGCAGTACAGCTGGGCGTCCGGCTCCGTCTTTTACCTCAGTCCGTCTCGTGTCACGCTCTGCCACTCTTCCGCTTGTGCTGACTAAGCAGCCTACCTCGTCTCCCAGCCCTTTGTCGCCCGGCTGATTGTCCGGTTCCCCATCGGCCGCTTCGTCGGCTGTGCCACGATCTTGTGGGGCGGCGTGCTGATGACGATGACGGCGTCGCGCTCGTTTGCCAGCCTGATGGTCATCCGGGCCGTCCTCGGCTGCCTCGAGTCGTGCATCAACCCGGCCTTTATCGTGATCTCGTCGCAGTGGTGGACGCGCGAGGAGCAGCCGCTGCGTATCACCTTCTGGTACCTGGGCAACTCGATCGGCCAGGTGTTTGGCGGCCTGCTGGGCTACGGTATCGCCCACATCCACCGCACCAGCGTGCCCAGTTGGGGCTTCTTCTTCCTCATCTTCGGGCCCGTCACCATTGTCTTTGGCAGCTTCCTGCTCTTCTACCTGCCCGACTCGCCCATGAAGGCCCGCTGGCTGACGCCGCGCGAGCGCGTGCTGGCCGTCGAGCGCGTGCGCGCCAACCGGACCACGATCGAGAACCACACCTGGAAGTGGTCCCAGTTCGTCGAGTGCCTGCTCGACGTCCAGGTCTGGGTCCTCGTCGCCACCTTCTTCCTCGACGACATCCCCGCCGGCGGCGTCGGCTCGTTTGGCAGCATCGTCGTCAAGGGTTTCGGCTTCAGCCGCCTCTACTCCACCCTGCTGCTCTGTCCGCTGGGCATCATCCAGGCCATCTGCATCCTGTTTGGCGGCTTCATGACCCGCTACTTTCGGAACGCTCGTCTGTGGCTGGTAGTCGGTAAGCAGTCTTTCTTTTCTTTCTTTTTTTTTTTTTTTTTTCCTTTCCTGCTCCTAACATCCACAGGCTGCCAAATCCCCGCCCTCATCGGCGCCGTGCTGCTCTACACGCTCCCGCGGTCCAACCGCAACGGCCTGCTGGGATCCTACTACATTGTGCAGACCCACGGCATCGTCGGCACCCTGACCATGTCGCTGGTCTCGAGCAACTTTGCCGGCTACACCAAAAAGGCCACCGCCTCGTCCATGTGCTACGTCGCCTTCTGCGTCGGCCAGGTCGTGGCGCCCCAGCTGTTCCTGACAAAGGAGGCGCCAGCCTACGAGACTGCCTTCCGCGCCGCCTTCATCTGCTTCGGGCTCAACATTGTGCTCTGTACCCTGCTGCGCTTCTACCTCACGTGGGAAAACAAGCGGCGCGACCAGCTGGCGGCCGAGCAGCCGACATTCCCGGCCGGGATCGACGACGAATTCCTCGACCTGACAGACAAGCAGCAGAAACTTGTGTTCCGGTACATGATGTAGAGGAGAGAGGCGAGGAACAGAGATGTAAGATAACACGGCAATATATCGGAAAGAATGCATGACTAAGAGCGAATGGAAGAGCAAATGGCAATATACTATAGCCCTACAGACGGCCTAACAAGACGGCAGGAAGAAGTCACCGGATGAAAACGCAGCAATCTTTCCATCGATATTACGCTTTGAGCTCTCAGCCTAGGATGACAGTTTCATCCCTTTGGTATGGGTGCAACAGTCAGCAACCTCCGGTCGAGTAGCTGCTCGGGCTACCATGTATAGACGAGTTCACTTTGCAGAGCCCACCAAGCATCACCTGGTGTTTCGTGACGTGCCATCCAGAGCTGGAATCTTTGGTTTAGATCAGCAACATGAGAAAATGGAAGTACTGAGAGACTGGATGGGTTTTCGCTGCGAGACGTCGTTGCGAAACTATGGCTCTTAATAGTAAAGCATAGAATTAGTGTAAACGTGGTCACTCCTTCCTCTTCTGGTCACCCGCCATTGCCTGTTCAATCGTTCCTTGCACGTGGAATCTCGTCTTTGACCCATAGTAAAAGATATCGTGTCCTCGGCCGTCAACTTCCCGCAGTCGACTCGGCCATGGGCCAGCGTCACAACCAACCTCATTACCTTTTCAGCTACCCCGGCTACGGCCCAGAGTTCGCCCACTGGCGCGAATTCCAGCAGCTTCCCTCACATTTACGGCATACGCTACATCAGAATCGTGTCACTGCCCAAGACCTGAACCAGCGTCTTTAGTCTAGGCAAGTCACTAGCAGACCTGAGGGACCCAATCCACTCTGTTTCCCGACCAGCTTTTACTATGGGCCTGCTTATCAGTGACCATTTTAATTAATGCCCGTAATAATGCCAGGGCCGTGTGGGCCAGCCGATACGAGTCCGGATTGGGAAATTTCAAAGCGAGCAGCGGTGTAACTGGGGGTTCATATCCTACGACTGCGATTCGTTCTTTGCTCCGGAGACATCCCTGTGACGCACACACAATGGACACGACACTCGGGAAGCCCGAAGTCTGGCAGCAGCAGCAGCCGGGGCGGCGACGGGGCACAATGGCTCTTGTGCGGCTGGAGAGCCGATTTCTGTGGACGTGTTTGCTGGCTGGAGCAACGACGCTGCTTCTGGCGAGCCAGTGGCTGGCGCTGCCGACAGGTGCGTCTCGCCATGACGGCGGCGCGCTGGCGGTCGGGCAGCTGCCCATCTCGCCCGAGGAGCTGGCACACGGGCTGGCGCAGTGCGAGCGCAACGGACGGCGGCCGGTGGTGGACTACGGGCTGGCGGCATCGCGGCTGGCGCAGCTGCAGCCGGGAAGGCGCACGGTTCTGCGCAATGCCACGCTGCTGGACGGCGACGGGACGGAGACGGCGGGCGTGACGATCACGATGCAGGGCAGCCTGATCGTGGCGGTGGGGCCGACGAGCGAGGACGAAGACGCTGACGCCGAGACGGACGCAGACACCATCCTTCAGCTGGACGGCCGCATCGTCACGCCCGGGCTGGTGGACGCGCACTCGCACGCGGGCGTGCGCGAGACGCCGCAGCTGTGGTCGACCGAGGACGTGACGGAGGTCTCGTCGCCGACCACGCCGTGGGCGCGGGCGATTGACGGGCTGAAGCCGCAGGACCAGGCGTTTGGCGTGGTGGCCAGCGGCGGGGTGACGACGTCGCTCGTGCTGACGGGGGCCAAGAACCTGATCTCGGGCGAGGGCGTGGTGGTCAAGATGAAGGCCGGGGCGGCGTCGGTGCGGGCGATGCTGGTGGAGGACGTGGCTGGCAGCGGCGTCGGCGGCTGGGTGCCGGCCAGCAGCTCGCTGGCGAAGCCGCAGCGGTACCTCAAGATGGCCATGGGCGAGAACCAGAAGCGGCAGTTCCAGGGGCAGCCGGGCGGGCCGTCGACGCGGCTGGGGTCGTCCATTTGGGTGCGGCGCATGTTTGAGGAGGCCCGGGCGCTGATGCAGGAGCAGGACCGCTGGTGCAGGGTGTATGGTGATGGTGATGGTCGGAGTGGTGGTCTCAGCCACAGTGGCAGCCACAGTGAAAGCCACAGTGACAGCCACAGCCACAGCCACAGTGACTCTCACACTCTCGACAACACGCCCTCCCAGCCCTACCCGTCCTCGATCGAGCGCCAGACGCTGGTGGACGTGCTCCGCGGCGACGTCCGCGTGCACGCCCACGGCTACGAGACCGAGGACCTGCTCGCCATGCTCGACCACGCGGACGAGTTTGGGTTTGGCCTAACGGCCTGGCACCACGCCCTGCACGCCGACGTGGTGCTGGACGAGCTGCGGCGCCGCCGCATCGCCCTCGTCGCCTTTAGCGACTCGTGGGGCGACAAGAAGGAACTGTACCGCGTCAGCTCGCGCTTCCCGGCCCGCGTCGTGGCCGCCGGCGGCGTGCCGCTGGCCCTCACGCGCGACCACCCGGCGCTGCACGGCCAGTTCCTGCTGTACGAGGCCCAGATAGCGCACCACTTTGGCCTCGACAGCGCACACGCGCTGGCTGCCGTCATGGCCGTCCCGGCACAACTGATGGGGCTAGACCACCGCCTCGGCCACGTGCGACCCGGCTACGATGCCGACGTGGTCGTCTGGGACCGCCATCCGCTTCGCGTCGGCGCCGCGCCGCTGCAGGTGTTCATCGACGGTCATTCGGTCGTGCGGGCGAGCGATGCGCTCTGGACGGCTTCGTTGCCGTATGTCGGCAGTGCTCCGGGGAGTCGGAAGGAGGTGGACACCCAGGTCCTTCCGCTCCCTCTCAACTCCCCCCATCTGATCGTCCACGGCATCTCCACCAGCTTCCTTGCCGCCGACGGAAACCGCTCGCCGACACCCCTCTCGGGCTCCAACCTGACGGCTGTCATCCGCGACGGCCGTCTCGTCTGCATCGGCGACGCTGCTGCATGTGCTGAGCCCATCCGGGCCCTCCAAGGCCTGGATGCCCCCCTCGTTCACGTCCACGATGGTCACCTGCTTCCCGGCCTCACCATCCTGACCAAGCACCACGGCCTCGTCGAGATGGTCCAGGAGCCGTCCACGACCGACGGCCACGCCACCGGCGATGACTGGGACGCTTCTCGCCGCCCGCCCGAGACCCGCCACGGCCTCAAGTTTGACGGCCTGCACCTCGGCCGTGCCCATCGCGCCGGCATCACCCGCATCGTCACGCCGCCGCTCTCCCACGGCTTCTTCCACGGCATCAGCGCCCGCTTCCGCCCCGGGGCCACCAGCGTGCTGGACGACGACGCCGTCTCGGACCCGCAGGTCGCCCTACACTTTACCATTGGTCACGAGGGAAAGAGTGCGTGTTGCGTCCATGCTTATGTAATCACAGAATGCTGACATAACATTGCAGCCCCCCAGACGCCTTCCATCTCCGCGCAGATGGGCACGCTGCACGACCTGCTGGCGCGGCCGGATGCCGTGGCCGCCCACCCGGTGTTTGCGCGGGCGGCGCGCGGTGAGCTGCCGGTGGTGGTGCACACGCAGAACAAGGACGTGATCGGCCACGCGGTCGCGCTGCAGCGCGCGGTGCCGGCGGCCCGCATCGTGATCGCCGGCGGCGCTGAGGCGCACCTGCTGGCGGCGGAGCTGGCGGCGGCGGGCGTGCTGGTGCTGATGGCACCGTTTTGGGGCTGCGAGCCGCTCGGCTGGGACGCGCGGCACTGCCTGCCGGGGCCGCCGCTGGTCGACCGCTGGGGCCCGCAGGTGCTGCTCGAGGCCGGCGTCACCGTCGGCATCGCCAGCTGGGACGACGCTAACAACCACGTGCGCAACAGCCTCTGGGAGGCCGGCTGGCTCGCCGGGCCCTACGGAAACCTCTCCGTCGCCGTCGACCTGCTGTCGCGCAACGTCGAGACCGCCCTCGGCCTGCCGGCGTCGGCCGACCTGCTGCTCTACGAAGGCAACCCGTTCGAGTTCGGCGCCCGGGTCGCGCTCACGGTCGAGGCCGGCCGCGTCCGGAGCTTCTTCCCAGACCCCGACGGGGACGACGAGTGAGGGGGTTTGGTAGGTAGTGGCCAAGGCACAGGTTCGAATTTGGGTTGCATATAATCAAGTTACGTCCCAGAAAGGGGGAGGCATACCTACAGGAGAACAACCAACGAATACAAAGAGCTATTAGAACCCTTGTCCACTTCATTGGCTGGGATATGCTGTTTGCGTAGGTGTCTAATAAGTCGGTGGAACGAGACGTGATTGCTATCTGTAACATCGTTCTTGGATTTGATTCGACAAATGCATATTAAACGCAGAAGTCTAATTTCCAGGCCGAAGCATGATCTTATTTCTGCATAAAAAGAAACGTTTTAGGTGTAGGTCTAGTAAGGAGAAAGGGTTGTAAGAGATCGACCATATGTATAGACGACGTAGATATAAGCGCTTCCTCAGCTATGCTGTTCTACTCGTTATACAAACAGTGTAACGGGCTGCGCCCATGAAAGGGCCTCGACTGCACTCGGCCGACTGTTTTTCCTGCCGAGCACGTGCTAGCCGACGCACGTGCCACAGCCTCAGAGCCCCTATTTATGTCACCTCACGATACGGAGATATTTCACTTCTTTTTCTCTCTTTCTTTAATGCGTTCCTATTGATAGATACGGCATTAGTCAGTTGAATACACTCGCTCTTGACCCCTTACAAACAGTCTTGAAGGTGTCCTTTCTGTGTTTTGAATCCCTCGAAATTGTACCTAGTTACTCCGTACGTATACAAATCCTACTACTCCGTACTTTCTCCTCCTTCACCAAGATCATAGTTATCCTAACATCCCATGCGTAAATACAGTCTCCGCATTCCCTTCCTTTTAACTCTGTATTACATCTCGATTGACTTATCTCCGTTTTAGTCTGGGTCTGTCATCAAGTCCGTATTCGACTACGTTCCGCAGAAAAAGGCTGACTTCACTCGTCTGAGAGAGGGTCCATGCCTTCCTCCTCATCGCCTTCCCCGATACATATCTATGATGCACGGTGTGTGTACCACATTCGTACTGTACTGTCGCTTATTTGGCGCTTGCCTTTCTCTTCCGTACGTCGTACTGACCCACAGCGGCGGAAGATGTCAGCAAGCCCCCTGGGTTTTGTCCGCATCTAACCACAAGAAACGGTTGCAAGGGTATGAGAGCTTCTAAAAAGACCCAGTATAATCGCCTTTAACTAAATTGTATAAATGTAAAATTCCATGGCTGATTTACGCCGCTGTTCTCCGTTACTCGTTGTCGTTACATAAGTTCGTCTAGTCTTCATCCCTACCATTGCTTGCTGCCCGATCTGCTTGCAAATGACGACCACCCCCACGTCTTCTTCACCGCCTTCGACTCGGCCAGCGCTCTGTCCCTGGTCGTCTCGTACAGCCCGTTCTTCTTGAGGTACTCGCGGTACCGCTCGCATTGCTGCAGCCGCTGCTGCACCTCCTGCTCGGCCGCTGGGTTCTCGTCGAAAAACTCGGATACGACGTCGTTGAGAGGCCTTCCCGACAGCCTCGGCGCAAGAACGTCGCAGAAGATGTCTGTGACCTTGGCTGGCCGCCGGATCGCATGGGACACCCAGAAGGCCACGTCTTTCCGGACGTGGTCGGTATCCGACGTGCTGTACCATTCCCTCCGCAGCTGGCTGTACACGCTGCCCTTCTTGCTGGCCAAGACGTCGCGGAATTCGGCGTGCATCTGTTTGTTCGCCTTGCTCGGATCGTAGCCGGTGATCCACGACGGCGGCGCGAAGAGCTGCAGCGGGACGGTGCTGGTAAACTCCCAGTCGATGATGCCCTGGATCCGCAGGTGCTCGTCCACGATGATATTGGGGCCGCGCAGGTCCAGGTGGTTGAGCACAAACGGCCCGTTGTTGAGGCGGGGATCGATGACCCGTTTAAATATGGGCTCTATTCCGTATCGGGTAAATACCTCGTGTCTGGCATCAAGGACGCTGCAGTCACTGATGGGCGGCAACAAAAAGTCGGACACGACGTTGCACTGGAAGTCCATGTACTCTTTCGCCGTGGCAAAGGCTTTTGGCGGCAGTGGCCGATGGATTATGGCGGCCGACATGGAGACGACCGGTCCCAGGACGGGCTCCTGGCCGCTGACGGGGTTGGGCATTAGGGAGCCTATCATGGGGAACTCAAGCTTCCTCAGGTCGGCCAAGACGTCGATCAGCTGCGAGTAGAATCGCCTCCGGTGGTCCTCTGTGGCCGAGGTGAGAAGCTCCTTGTCCAGCGGCTGGCCCAGGACGAGGTGCAGGATGATAAACATCTGTCTCTGCTGGCCGTCCTTGGTCAGCTTGGCCCCACGCCCGTAGGCATGAATGTGTGGGATGGGTATGCGCGTGTTGCGCTGGAGGTGTCTGTCCAACACGTGAGCATGGGGTCGAAAGAGGCCCGACGTCGCCGCCCAACGACTTACCGCATCGTGGCCACTTCGCTCAGCAACTTGGTCCACGGATCCTCGAGCGAGGACTCGATGGGGATGCGGACGATCCATTTGGGCCCGTCGTGCTCGAACTCGACAAAGAAGCAGATGTTGAAGCTGCCACGGGCCTTTCGCACGATCCGGCACGGCGTCCCGTGGTTCAATCGGGAGGCCAGGGCGCAGACGGCGTCGGGATCGATGGACTCGATAAACCATTTCCGCATTTGGTTCAGCTGGTCCTCGGTTGCGGGGAAGGCCTGGTGGGGGGAAGCGACAGGACCGGCCTGTCGCTCGTTGCTGGTCTCGGGGGCCTCAGACGGCGGGCTAAGCCGGGCAAAACGCGCCAGGCGTAGCAGCTGGGTCCATAGGCGCGGGAGGTAGGCAGCAGCAAGGGCCCAGGGGCTGCGCACGATGCGGATCAGGGCAGACAGCATGGCTGGTGCGGATGCATTGTCGAAGCTGCGCTCGTCCTGCCGGCCGTCCGGTCGCTCCTCAGCTGTATAGTGGCCCGAGGCGAAAAACAGGCGAAAGTACGGAGTACGAGCAGGAAAATGGCCGCAGGCAGTCGGCTAAAAGTAGCGCCGGGTATTCCCCAGAGTCAGCTGGCGAGTATTGTGTTAGTCAGCAGGAATTGAAGATGCATAAAAACTTTTCACAGCTGAAAGACAGGGGGAAAGCTGAGGATAATTAGCCCGACATCAAACGGGTCAATTTCACGACTGCAGCATTGGGCGATGGGCCCGCGATGGGCGGGCTGTTTATGTCGTACTCTACGGAGTATAGTCGTAGTGATACTCCGTACGGAGTGCAGATTACAGGTCTTGTAGTCGTCGATCGGGCGTCGATCTGTGACGACGGTTCTAAGCACGTGCCGTATCACATGACCAGCTCGGCGCCGGTCCGACCGCCCAGCCAAATTGGCGCTAGACGGAGCTGGCTGACGTTTTTGAAGCCGCCACAGCCACGACATTGATGGACAGACGAGCGGCCGCCGACGGCCTCAGGAACCGCCGTGTGTCTAGAAAGCCAGCCGGACGGTAAGCGGGGGCGATGTCGACGCTTGGGGAGCCGCAGGCTCGGCGGGCAGGCGGACCAGTCCGTCGCGTGCCACGGCTGCCTGCATGTCGGTCCTGTCACCAGCGCAAGGTCAAGTGCGACAACAACCGGCCCAAGTGTGCGCCGTGCACGCGCAACGGCACGGCCTGCATCCTGATCTTCCCGGGGAGCGAGCACGAGCCGGTGTCGCGCGAGGAGCTGTACGAGCTGGAGCAAAAGGAGCAGGCCCTCGCGTCTGGCTCCGTCGAGGCAGCAGTCGAGGAGGACGAGGGCGGCCGGGCGAGGTCGCCGGGCTGGCACAACCGGCCGGCAGCCAGCACGGCAGCCAGCACGGCAGCCAATGCGACCAGCACAGCATGGCCGGCCGGGGCGTCCGGGTCCGGGTCCGGGTCCGGGCTCACAGAGTGGCGCAAGAGCCAGGCGCACCTGCTGCAGACGCTCGGACGGACGGCCAAGGCGGCCGAGGCGGCCGAGGCACACGTCGAGGCCAGCGCGATGCCGTCGGCCAAGGACGTGCACTATCTGTTTGAGAAGTAGTGAGTTTAATCCGTATTGGGAAGCAGACCACCGAACAACGACTTACAGGTCTGCACAGCCTCATGGGATCACACGTGCAGAACCCGTTCCTGCTGCGTCACGAGGTCCAGCAGCTGTACGTGCGGGTCTTCTCGGCCAGCGAGAGCGGCGATGCCGTCGGCCAGGCCACGTCGCAGGACATCTTCCGGACGTTTATGATCCTGGCCATAGCGACCATTGTGCCGTACCGTCTGGGCGAGCACCCACACCACCCGCTGGGCTACTACCTGGCGGCGATGCCGCACTTTGGGTCGGACTTTTTGGCGACGAAGCTGGAGTCGGTGCAGGACCTGCTGCTGATCTGCCGGTTTGGGATATTCTACCACATAGGTGAGGGAGCTTGGTGGTGAGGCCGCGTGGATGCAGTCGAGTGCCCGCTAACAGGGTACATGGAACAGGAACGTCGATCTGGGACACGATCCAGCTGTGTGGCCGGCTGTGCATCGAGCTGGGCCTGCACCGGCCGCGGGAGAGAGCGGCGACGGACATGCTGCAGGAGCAGATCGAGCGGCGGGTATTCTGGGAGTACTACATGCTGGACCGGTACAGCTCGACGACGATCAGCCGGCCGTTTGCGCTGGCAGACCGGGACATTACGGTGCCGTTCTGTGCAGACGCAGACGACGAGGAGATCCGGCAGGCCGGCGTCGGCCTGGACCTGGACACGTTCTGCCGCACGCGCACGGCCTCGGGGCCGACGGAGATGAGCGTCTTTCTGCTGTGCGTGCGGCTGCGGCAGATCTCGTCGCGCATCCAGACGGAGTTCTCGCAGCTGGTCTCGGGCTCATCGGCGGCCGTGGGCAGCGGCCCGACGGCGCCGCCGGCATTTCTGCTGACCGGCCGCATCTACGCCCTGCTCGACGACATTCTGCGGGCCATTGACGAGTGGCGGCGTGGCGCGCCCGTGTTCGCGGCCCCGCGCGTGCTGTACGAGATGCCGGCCTGGTACGACCTGCTGCTGGCCCGCGAGCGGCTGCACGCCGTGCGCAAGGCCATGGACCTGGCCCCGAAGCACGACGACGGCGGCAGCGGCGGCGGGCTGCCGGCGCGCCACCTGCTAGCCCTCTGCCTCGACGCCGCCACCAACACGATCCGGCTCTACGGCGGCCTCTTCCACAGCCACGTGGTGACCTACACCCGCTCCTACTTCCACACCGTCTTCACCGCCGGCCTGTCCGTCATGTTCTGCTGCTGCGCCTCCTCGCCGGCACAGCGACGGCGACAGACCCGAGAGCAAGACCGCGACCGCGACCGCGAGCGCGAGCGTATCCGCGATGCCCGCTCCGTCCTCGGCCTCTGCGAGCAGACCCTTGCCCACATGGGCGCCCAGCTGCCCGATGCCCGCGGCTACGTCACCGCCTTTGCCGCCCTGCACAAGAGCGTCTCCCTGCGGCTGGATCAGGCCCTGCAGGCCGACGACGACGACGACGACAACGACATCGACCGCGGCCACAGCCCCCTCGACACCGGCCGCCCGCCCGACCGCCCGGCCCCCGTCCAGGACCCCGCCCTGCCAGACGTCCAAGGCAACACGGTCACCGCCCACGTCGGCAGCCTCGCCCTCTCGCCCGCCACCTCGTCCGTCCTGGCCGCCTCCATGGACGCCCAGTTCGGCCCGCCCCATCCGCACTTTGCCCTGCTGCAGCACCAGCACCAGCACCAGCAACAACATCTCCTGCAGCAGCACCACCACCAGCAGCACCACCAGCAACATCTGCACCATCCCCATCAACACATGTCTCCGTCCGTCACCATGGGCAGCCTCGGCCTCGGGCCGTCGGCCGACTCGTTCTACGGGCGCCCAGGCCTGGCCGGCCCCGGACCGTTTGTGCCCGCCGACTTGACGGCTTCGCATGCCGGCTTCGGCCATGCGGCAGCACCCGGCCTGTCGTCGTATGGCGCCATGCCGGCTGCGCCGGTCCGGAACGACCTGCTCCAGTGGGCGTTTTTGAGCGACGACACCATGTGGAACGTCGTGGGCGAGTACGTGTATGGCGATCCTAACGAGACGCTCGAGCTCTTCAACGGCTTTGATTTTGGCTTGTCGTAGCAAAGAGGTTCATGTGTATGCTTAGTCATCTGGTAGTTTACGCGGTAGTCATTTGCATCAGCATAATCTATGGAGGTCGGCCGTAATCGATAAGGACCTCAGTTAATTTCTGCAGAGTGACCAAACTGCATGTAGCTTCTCGTACAATTTGCTCGGAAGACATGAGAGTACAGATTACTCCGTATAGTCTCGTGTTCCTGTAATCAAAAACAGAAGTAGCAGCTAATGTCAAAGTGCGTCATATCCACCTCTGCAATGACGTACGATTTCCACATTATACTCTGTAGGCCGCCAGTATGCGTTTGTGTCTTCTCGTGTGTTTCCGTGCTTCAGCGCCGAAGCCCAAGTACGACATGTAAGGTCCGATGTGTAGCCTATTAAACAGATGGGTATACAAGCATATAAGCAGGCGAAGGTTTACCCCGTAGTAGTCGTTAAAAACTTTCCGTTCCCAGTAAGAGCCACGTTAGTCAAAATCAAGAGTGAAGCTCCGCTACTACATATACGCCACTCCTGACTAGGGCGACACAATATGGCTGCTACCTTCTTAATACACCCTCTTCATATTGGTTTCTGGCTTCGCCGCTACTTCCATCTATTTCGTACATAACCCCCGTCAAAAAATCGCCCACCCTTGACTGAATAGCTTCACGGATGCTTACAGTGACACTTGCTGCAACGAAGCCGGTATGCCGGTATATGACCCCCGATTTTTTCAATGTAGCAATCAAAATCGGCACGACAGGTGATGCTACGGCAATGGTATGCTTTGGCCAGTGTCTCAAGACATGCTTTTATTTTGAGATCGTTACTGTTAGTCTTGGCAGTTTCGCACTCAAGCCGTAAAATCTTACCGTCAATTCGAGACTCGAGCAGAAACTTGGCCTCCTCGGTCTTCGTGACGCAGACCCGTAGAAGTTGCAAAGTGAAGTCGTTCAGTACGCTTAGCTTGGTAAAGCTCTCGTTATCCAAGAGTTCCTTTAAATGCTCCGCCGCAAAAGAGCCGAGCAGTTTGTGTAGTGCGCCGTCAGCCGTAGACGAGAATGATTCTTGAGCGGCTTCGGTGTAATCATCTGCCGACCAGGTTCTTTGAAGAAGACGTTCAATTTTTGTGTAACCCAGCTCTTTCAGTTTCGGGATGTTGTAATAGTCAGCGATTGCATTCACGCATACGTGTGAAAGCAAAGGCCCACGCGTGTCTTCAGAGGAAGAAGCCCGTTCTTCGGTCGGGTTTACATCGTATTCCCCAGTGTACATGAACGAGATCATTCGTTTTGCTGTTTTAGCATCAAAGGAACTGATATCTAGACTATTAGTCTTCGCCTCCTATCCCCTGAATTAGCCTTTTGTAGAATTGAATCACTATCTGGGTAGATCATACCTTAAACTCTCCCCGGAGTGCTGCAGCAATGACAGGGGACTGCGAACAGACAATGGCCTTGTGGACTGCAAAAGACTCTCCCTGGCATGTCAGAGTAAAATCACTGTACTCCCCCGATTCTAGTAGTTCTGCCAAGTAACTTTTCGACATTGCGACGGGGTGGATTCCAAAGCTGGCGTAGAGATTGTGTCTCTAGATAGTGGATAAGGTGATTCATATGACGTACGGAGTAAAATCGGAGGAAAATATGGGAATTGATAGAGCGACGGGTCCACGTGACTTATTTAGGCAGTCAGACCCGGCAGAATACTGAAATCCCGTTTAAGTGCTGTGCTGTAAGCTGTAATAGCTTCGTCCCCCCTTCGCACATCGCTGCTTAAGAAAAGCATTACGAATACCACCAAATCAGCACGAAATGGCTTCATTCGACGGCCTACTACTCCGTACCTCCTACCCTCCCTCCTGAAGCCGTATACGTATCCCGCAGCACTGCTTGAATCGATTAATGCTTGGGCCAAGCACCGCGGCTATGCCTTTATTACTAGGCACTTAACAACCGAAAAATCGGGCAGACATACTCCATACGGTAACCTGTTTATGCGATAAGTCTGGCCGTTTACCAGCACCCGAAAAGGCACGCTAAAGAAGCACGAAAACAAGGATTATTGGCTGCCTTTTCTCCGTATTAGCAAAGGAAGCTGTTAACGGTAGTTTTGTATAGTAATTACTAGTGTTTTTGGTTCTTATTCAGGGTTTTGGTCATTTTACGGAGTACTTCGACGACGATTTCAATATTCTGCCGGGTCTGACTGCCTAAATAAGTCACGTGGACCCGTCGCTCTATCAATTCCCGGAAAATACGGATTATGTTGGTAGCTGTTGGAATAT
>LDEF01000149.1:1807-22556 GCA_001455505.1 Leptographium lundbergii
TATTCCAACAGCTACCAACAGGTATAGTAATATATTGTTAAGTCAACAAAAGGTAAGTAAATACCGAGCCATTAGTAATTTTTGTCTATAGAAACTATTTGATACATATGTTCCTTATGTTCCTTATGTTGTAAATATTACTACTTTTTTGGCGTAGTTGTATGGTTAGAACGTGTTTCTATACCTTGCATCTGACGTTGAAGCTCTTTTATAAAATGACTAAGAAATCCTTGTCTTATTGGGTCCCCTATAGTTGATTGCATTAGAATATTGCAATTCCATCTGTGATAAACTCTCTAGTGTTTTTCTTACCTGTCGCCTGTTCTTGTTTTAAAGGTTCGCTTGGATTACGGCCGTACCGGACTTCCTCGACATGGCGGTGTATACGCCGAACAAACGTGTGGAAGCGGCTACTAGAAAGGATCTGAATAACATATGGAGTTTCGTTAGTATACGTATTTACACCCTGTGTACTTCCCTTCGTTGTGTACTAACACGCTGAACGAACACATCCTGCATCTTGACATTAGGGACAGGTTATATAGTAGGAAGATACGGTGATGTGACATTATACCTCTATAGCCATGACAGCACGCATAATAAGACTCCACGAAGCCATTGTAGCATCCTCGTTTCTGGTTTAAAAAGCGCTGACCGAGCCTGATCGTTTATGTTAAGGTTTTTTTTTACATATTTAACCGCGCCCTAAACTTTAACGAACGAGTACGTAAGCAGACAGTAGAGCCCTCCGCGTGACGTATCTCTACACCGCTTTCTGGCAGAATACTATGTAATCGCACTCCGTAAGATAGCAAATGCTGTACGGAGTAAGTCCGTACGGATTACAGAGTACTCCGTATAGAGTCTATAAAGGTATCTTACGAGTACTATACGGTAGATTGCCACGTCCTAGTCTACTGTAGACCTCTAGCAGGCCAGATTACTCCGAGGTACGGAGTATGCAGCACAAAGTTATCTAAATTTGGATGTAAAGGCCATCAACTACGGAGTGCTCGCCTTAAATCACGATTCTGTCATTTCGTAATTAGTGCGCTTCACAGAGCTTAACAATTGTAGAATCTTCTTTTGTCAAAATGGCTCACTAAACCTCGAGCGATTTACTAGTATAAGAACGAGTACTCATGCGTGATGAAAGCTTTACTCGTACTCCGTACGATACTGCCATTGCTTCATCAGATTTGCACTGTGCTGTTGTTTGTGTGGGCCTCTACGCGGGCGGTAGAACCTGGCAGAAACACTCTCGGTTTGTTTTCAATTCCAGTGAAGCTGTATTTGCAAAATTCGTTAAACCCTTACCGAATCTCGCCTTGACTGCTGCCAACCCTTGTTATTGCAACAACTACTCTTTATGACACCAGTACACAAAAGCCTCCGGCGGGTACAATGTGCAGCACATAGTATACATGTGAATCTCCAAGCGTGTCGCAGCAAAAGTCAGCTCAGCGGAGACGTACTGCAAGCTTCTACTCCGCTCGCCAAGAAGCTCAGCGATACCGGACTGTGGAGTTACGGTAGATGGGCACAGAAAGGAGTGAAACGTCCAAAGGGTGACAAAAACCGGGTCAACATTGTTAGCGAGAAGCTTTGTGGTTCGTATCTTACTCTTCCCCTTGTACTCCGTACAATAGAAGTTTTGGCTGACCGCTTACTATTTGTTAGATGACGTGCTTGCATTTGCAAAGCCGTCGCTCATGCGACATGTCGGTTGTGATATAATTGATATATATCCAGGAGCGGGACTCTGGAGTAGCAAGCTACACGAACTACTCCAGCCTCGGTCACATATACTCCTAGAGCCCGATGAGGCTATGTACCGAACATTTCTACGTCCTTTACTAGGAAAGAGTGGAACGTCTCTTATACCCAAATCGGGAATAATTTGGCGGGATCTGAGCAGCATACTAGACCCTGCGTATCTTCCGCACCAAGTTGAGAGATCGGCCAATGATTCTTCACCACCACCACAGAACGATACGTTGCTTGTCACGGCAAATTTGGCCTTCCATCCAAAGAGGAGGTTTGCAATGTTCGAGTCCCTAACGCAACTGGTGCTTTATCAATTTATCAACAGCATTCGAGCTTCTTCATTGTTCAACAAATACGGTCTGGTGCGCATTCTTGTATGGGTGGAGAGCAGTGACCGACACGCGCTTCTTGCAAGATCTTGTCAGCGCCGTCGCCGCCTAGCAATCGAAGGTGAATTGGCAACAGCGAGTATTACAGAAATTGCCGGGCCAGATGATTACTCTCAATGGTTCGTTCGTGACCATGGCCTTGATTTGGCCAGCTGTCGTCTTGCATTAGACCGTATGGCTGGTGCCAGCGTTCAGATTCCGAAAGGCAGGGAGTCAAAGCATGTCACAGAAGTGCTGGTGAGCGACGGCATGAATACAAACTCAGGTCCTGCCGTATTTTCACGGCCGTGGAGAGAGGAACTCGAGCAGCTGGAACTCGCGTCTAAGACAGGCATGTTTACCACGAAAGAACCCGAGCATCGGCGTCTTTTGCAGCTTCGCTACCGTAGCACCCGGGAGGCCAAAGTAGCCAATACCATCCACTCGATGCTCGATCAGAAGGACGCTCTTTCGAAGGCCTATGAATCCAAGAGAGTAGACAAGCAAGCTCTAGCAGATAGAGAAGCCAAGTGGAACAGCGAAGTTGATGCTCTACCCGCAAGTATTCGAAAAGAGTATATTCTCCAACGCGACAACCTTCATCTATTCAACCAAGATCCGCCAGTTCTTGCTTGGGATCGTCGGGAAATTGAACCAATTCTTGTCAAAGAAACTGAGTTTTTTCCAAACGCGCCCTGTGCACTTCTTGATATTCAGCCGAAGGCTATGCACCCTTTATTTTGCGCCATGGGGCCTGGATCCAGTCGTTCTGGGGACATGTTTGAGCTTATTCTTCGCGGAATGATGGCCATGGGGGCAGAGCCCGTTAGCAAATCAATTGAAACGGTCTGGCCGGGGGCCGCGGAAGGGGTTTTGCCTCATTGTCCCAGTCTTCGTAACCGTACGGAAGGGGGCACCCCGGTTGGCGGCTACGGGGAATTGTCTACCCGTTCCCTCAATGAGAAGCAATGGGTTGAGATTTTGGGAGCATGGATGAATTGGCCGTTTCGCCCGACTCTTCCACAGCTGGTGGCAAGAATAGCCGACGACAGTGATTCTGATGACGATCTGGGACCTGTTGACTAGACCATTATAGCTTCTGCGTTTCTTTAAATACAAATAGATTTTCTCGATTCTATACTTCTAATTATTTTCCCTCTCATCTCGCTTGTACAAGGCGACGCTCATAGGAATGGAACTACTCAGTCTGCTTAGGTCTCTTTATTACGAATCATAAGTGTGTTAAAATCAATAATACTACGGAGTACCTCTTCATATTATCGTAGGATAAGACTTATACAGAGCACATTGTTCATCTACGTAGCAAAGGTAGACAATGTACACCTACACTTCACTTATGCTGATAGTAAAATACAACTCCATGCCCCTCACACGACGAACGAGAGTGATGGCTGGGGATAAATTTTCAGTCTTACGTTGCACAAAACACTTAAATGACCCACGAACGAACGAATTTTCGACATCCGACAAGCTCTCTTATTAAACCGTCCAAGAAAGGCCCAAAAGCAAGCCATCGCAATAATCGTCTAGTTGAGTGCAATACTTGGAGCCACCACCTTGCGCAATCCCTATCTGTTGGTCGATTCGCTCAATGCTACGGGACAGTCCGACCATTTCTTCGCCGACTTGAAATGATGCCTCCGATGTTAGCAAGGCGGCTAACTCTGTCCTTTTTACGTTGTGTTGGCCTCATGTGCTCAGTTATATTGCTTATTTACACCATCTTTTCATCCTCTAGTGCTGTAACAGCGCATGTTGGGCGCTTTCAAAAGAGACATGAAAGCAAACACAGATCATCACAATATGCGGCGACTCAAGCAGAATGGGATACTGCCAACATCCTAGAGGTCGGGAAGAACAGGGACAGTCGACGGACATTTGGCAGCACTGATATTCAGATCGGTTCGGTAGCAAAGCATAGAGGTCAACAGACGTCAACGAAAAAACATCCAATTGACCACCTAGCGGACCAGGCAGAAAAGATATTTCGAAGGATGCTAAATCAAGAGTCAATGAGCATCTCTGAAGCCGCCAGCGCTTATCGTGAGCGTCGTGGCAGACACCCTCCGCCTGGGTTTGACAGATGGTATGAGTTCGCAACCGGGCATAACGCAATTGTGATTGAGCAATTCTGGGATCAAATATACCATGACTTGAACCCCTTTTGGGCACTTCCAGCTCACCATATCCGAAACGAGGCCCGCAGGGTGGATACATTTATCAAGATTCGAGGTGGATGGGCTACAACAAGGAGTAACTGGTTTTGGACAGAGATATGGCTAGACATGATACAGTCTATTGGACATCTTCTTCCTGACATGGATATCGCATTGAATGCGATGGATGAGCCCCGGATAGTCGTTTCTTAGGAAGAAATACGGGACCTCTTGCTACGGGCGGACGAAACGATAAATCTGGCTACGCCTGCGGAAGTCATTAGCGAATACCGGCCCATGTCACTGCCTGACGAGACGCACGATCGTAAGATCATAGACACAGGAAAATACTGGGAAACATCAGGTATAAACTGTCCGATATACCGTCTGCGAGTCCTGGGAGATAAAAGAGTTCTTTCGGCTAATACGTACAGGGTCGTATTACGAAGTGGCAAGCCGAGGATGTCCGCTGTCGTCCAAGGCACGGCGTGCAAAAACAAGGATGAGCTTCAACCTGGCACCAGAAATATCCGATTCACATGCCAAACGCCATATGTACAGTGGTTTTGTTGCCAACAGCTCCCTTTCGAGGGACATATGTCACCAGCCCGATCTACAGAGCCAACAGGGCATCTTCATTGCACCATTGTCAATATCGTCTAGTCGGTCGCTTTTCCCTATTTTCGGCGGTAGTAAATTGTCGGTAGATAATGATATTTTACTCCCTGCGCCGATGTACTGGAGCGAAGAGGAACGGTTTTCTGCCAGAGGCGATCTGGGCATCAATTGGGAGCGGAAGAACGACAAGGCTATTTGGCGAGGTGTGGCAACAGGTGGCCGAAACAACGCCTCAAATTGGACAGGCTTTCAGCGTTATCGGTTCGTTATGATGAACAATGGGACCGCCCTATCTTCGGCACCAGAGAATCCTCAAGTACCGACAAACTTCAGAATTCCCACCCCTTCGTATAAAGTCGGGGCGCAGAAGGAGCACAGACTCGGAGAGTGGGTGGAAGAGTGGTCTGACTGCTTCTTCGTCGATTTGATGTGCTCTGTGGAGAATTCGAATAGCAGTTGTCTTTATACTGATGCTTATTTCGGTGTTGTTGATGGCGTGCCGCTGAGGGAGCAATTTGACAACAAGTACCTTCCAGACATTGACGGAAACAGCTTCAGTGGGCGTTATCTTGCATTCATGCGAAGCACAAGCCTACCCATAAAAGCAACGATTTGGAGGGAATGGCATGATGCTCGACTCGTGGAATGGATGCATTATGTGCCAATGGACAGCCGTTTTGTCGACTGGTTCGGAATTATGGAGTATTTTCTCGGCTATGGTAATATCTCTGGCCACGATTATGTCGCCGAGAAGATAGCAGCAGGGGGAAAGGAGTGGGCAGACAGGGTTCTGCGAAAAGAGGATATGCAAATATATGTGCTACGGTTGTTGCTAGAATATGCTCGTGTATCAGACGAAAGACGGAGTCTGCTGGGTTGGGTAGGTGACTTAATGGACAGCCATTAAGTCAAGCCTCCAAAACTAGAGATATCTTAAGATACGAAGTACCGTTACACGTGTGCAGCCCCTGCTCGATTTTTGTGGTACATGGCCAGTTTAGCTGCCACCCGACCCCTGTATTTTATAGCTCGGCATAATGACGAAATGGTGGTGTTGTGCATTTTCCTTTTGGCTTACGGAGTATCTTACTCCGTACGGAGTACTTCGGCTTGAATTCTGTTTATCATGCGACATGGAGCCCAACTGATGTCTGATTGTTTCCCCTCGATAAAAATTCTAGACCTTAATAGAAAACGGGGTTATCAGAACCTGGAAAATTAAGATCTAAAGCACAGGCGGCTAAGGTCGAGCTTATGGGAGCAAATACATAAGAACGACATCTTGCGCGATCGTTTTTTTACAAGCACCGATTTCGTCGACGGACAAATATTTCGTCGACTGACGAATACGATTGCAATTTCAGGCAAAATGGCTTCATCGACAACGATAAGCGGATCTTTTTTTTTCGATCAACGATTCAGGAATATTCACAAATACCAGTGGCCAGAATTGCAAATTAATGTATGGATGCTAGTGATGCTCAGCTCGGCATGCGCTCTTGTCGGCATTTTTGCTACTTTCGTGGAAATCCAACAGCGGTTACTATTGCACATCCCTTGGTACGGAGTAGGGCGAGTCTGTACGAATATGATACTCCAAATACTAACCGTATGTACATCATTAGGTATTTTCCATATCTAATCACTGTTGGTTCGCTTGCTATCGTTTATGTTGGCATTCTACTTTTGCTCATTTTCCAGCGCCAACTACTTCCCTCAATTGTCATTCTCGGTGGGGCTGTAATTTTTGTGCTGTGGATGGTCGGCCTGGTTGTCTTATCTATTCAACTGTGGGGGCCATCAGGTGATGTTATTGCTAACTGCAACTCGGCCGTCTTCCATTTCCATCCCACGGGCCAAACAGTCAACACCTTGGCCTGGATGGAGCAGAGAACAATATGTGAGTAGAACATGATGATGCTATCGTGCATTGATATCTGACTTTCATTGGACAGGTCAGTCTTGGCAGGCTGCTTTCGCATTTGGTCTAATCGGGGCTGTCTTTTTAATGTGGATTATGGCATTGGCATATCAGGTTTCCGCCGATCGTTGAACCGTCGAGTGTGAGAGTTACATCACAAGTTATACGAGTCTATGACTGCATGACAGATATGAAGATGTGGATTGACTTATACTATCAAAAAAGGCGGTTGTCGCAATATCGGTAGAGGAAAAACTCTCAGTTCCCCTTCTAGTTTGAATATTTCGCATCAACCTTTTTACTATTGGGAGGAAGTTTTATCAGTAGAGCATAGTGTCAAATGTATTTAAGAGGAATTACATACCCTGTAACCTTTTCAAAGGCAGAGCGAGCACCGTCTGTGATTTTCTCGCTTGTGTTGCGGTCAACCGAGTGGCCAGACTTCTTAGAAATGAAGTCGAATGCCTTGTCCCCGTAATCTTCCTTTTCCCCAGTTTGCTGGGTGGTCTGCTGGCCGGTCGCCTGTTGAGTTTGCTGCTCAGATGCCATGATAACGTATCAGTAGATGAAGATTAATGTAAAAAGGGTGATGTAAATGGAATTGGTGGGTGAGATGATATAGTCGAGTTAGTAGGTATTAATTTCACTCCTGGGTAGAACTTACATATATTTATAATGTTTATTGATGAAAGTATTGTTACATCATAGATAACCATGACGTATTCGAAGACCCAACTTCCTGGGACCCGCAGCCCTTGGGTCTGGAATTAAGAAATTCAGCGCCAAGGCTGCATTCATGAGTAACAACCCTTACGACTATTACTCCGTAATAGTGCGGAGTAATCCGTACTCCGTACTCCGTACGGGTCCCAGATGCATCATACACGGACAGTACTGTCACGTGCTTGTAATCACAACTTCGTCGCGTTTTGCAACTCGTATCTTACTAATCAATTGCAAGCTATCTTATCGTTTACCGATCCGACGCCCCCTTTCTCCTGGCAATATTTTATCGGAGTACGGAGGACCAGTTTGCTACCATAGCAACGCTGCTGCATTTGCCCTTCTGTACGGAGTACCTGGTACTCATTGACTCCAGTCTCGAGCTGTACGGAGTACTCCGTACTATTAATAATTTGTATGTACTTACGGAGTACGGAGTATTAACTCATGAAAAGGATCCGCAGTCGAAAATTAGCCTCGTCTAACCACGCAGCGAAGTCACGTTCAGAGCTGCGCTCTACGGCAACCCGACTCTTTTCTGCCAAGCAAACCTAGAGCTCATATCTCAGCGGGGGTGTATACATTGACATCAGCTTCAAGCGGCTGAAACCCTCAGACTTGCGACTTGCGACTGCGAACTACCCGCATCTCTAGCGACAAACTTCTCATCACTTGGCGCAAGCCTTCCTCTGCACATCGGGGCAGCCGCACGGCTGTGATCAGCGGCATAGGCCTGTTTTTTCTCTCTACAGCGATGGACCGCGATACGTCCTTTTTGGAGACATCTCTACATAGACAGGAACGCGACGATGCTCCGTTCGGGGGTATGTCTGCCACGACAATACCTCTCGATCCCTCCCCCCCTCCTCGAAGCCAGTCTCGAGCGTCATTCCAAGACAATAAAAACGCCATTCCTTCTGTCAACAATCTCGATAGCAGTCTGTTGGAAAACATAAACCTGAAAATCGAAAAACCATCTCAGCTATTCCACGATCATATTTTAAACGAGACACTCCCCGATGTCGAATCAAGTTTTGTTGCCCCCATCTCGCCAATGCCAACCATGGTCAAAGATGGACCCGATGATACGTATTTTTTTGATGGATCGCAAAAGTCAACAACGGCCCCGAAGAATGAGGGCACCCCGGAGATAGATCCTGTCGGACACCGCACTTCTCCCGAGCAGCGGGCGTTACCCGGTCCAGCACAACCCCAAACCCAAACAGTCTACAGCTCAGAGAAAAATGAAGAATATGCTTCGGAGAACTCTTCGGCTGTGTATGAGAATGAACCGAAAGATACTTCAAACAATCAACAATGCCCGACGAGCTCATCACCACATAATGCTTCATCGTTACCGGTAGTGTTCCCTCACCATAATAACCAAAATCCTGAATCAGAACGGGGCATATCGCAAGATGGAACGAGCAGTGGACTTCGCTTTGGAAAGCGCCCCAGGTTTCTTAAGAGTCGAAATGCAAGTCAGAGGTCATCTGCATCATCTGTGACCAATCCGGACTCCCACGACGATGTCGATAGCGACGTGACCGTCGGTCTCGGAACGGACTATGCTCTACAGTCCGGGGGGGCGGTGTCTACGCTGTACACAAAACGCAGTGCGGGCGATGCGCTTTCACGCTCTGCAAGTATAATGAGTGTGGCCTCAACGGTAGACGGCTTCCATAACGCCCCCGATCATCTGGAGAATCTGGCTGGAAATCGAAAAAGCACGACATCGGGCAGAGGAGATGAATTCATGCAAACACCTAAAGCGAAGCAGCCTTTGGCACCACCCACGGACACCGTCCTAGCACGCCGCGTTATGGATGTCCAAGTTCCGGAATCGTTGGCAAGGGAGTACAAATCGAAGGGCGGTCTCACAACACCTAGAAAGCCTTCTGACTTCGGCGTGGGTGGTGCCCAGCGACCGGGACGAAATATGACGCTGAAAGAGCAAAGCAGCACGATCGAACGATTGTCCAAAGAGAACTTTGACTTGAAGCTGAAAGTCATGTTTCTCAGTGACCGGCTGGATAAGTTATCGGAGGACGGCATAAAGGAAATGATTCAAGAGAATGTTGAATTTCGTACCAATATCGCTGTCATGCAGCGCGACAACAAAGCACTGCGACGTCGCGTCAAAGAGTTGGAGAAAAAACTTCAAGATGAGAACGATAGACCCGGCACTTCACGAAGTGCAGCGTCATCGAGTGGCCAGGCGGATGCTCTGGATGCAGACTTGCAGGATAAAGAGGAGGAAATCACATATCTCCGCGAGCGTGTCGAGGAGTATACTACAGTAATCGAACGACTTCGCGCAGACCTGTTTTCACAGGAAACCGACAAGCGGCGCATGGCTGACCTTGTCAAGTCCTTACAGTCGATCGGCGAAAAGAACTTTGGTGACAACTTGGGTCGACAGGAGGAAGAAGACGTCTGGAAGGATCTACTTGAGCAGGAAACGGGAAGGCGGGAGCAGGCTGATGAAGAAAATAGGAAGTTGCGGGATGAGATATTTCGTTTGAGGCAAGATTTCCACATCGCAGGCAACATTGGTGGCGGAAACCTTCACCACTCCACAAACACATACAGCTTGTACAAGAAGCTAAGCAACGAGCCACAAGCACAGTTTGCAAGTGCCGACGCGGACACCATGGGAAGCATGACGAGTGGTGCTGACACACTCGTCGAGGAGCTTCGGCGAGAGAGCGAGCAACTGCGACACGAAAACGCAGAGCTACGCAAAGAAGTCGGAGCGCAAACATCGATGCTGACGTCACGCAACAAGGAGAAAGAACGTCTGTATTTGGAAATTGAAGATTTGAAGATGGCCCAGCGTAGGGGCGGAGGCCCAGCACCATCTACAGTGGACAGCTTTCTGGACCGATCGGCTTCTCAAATTGGTGCCCGTGAACGATCTGCATCTCGAGCAAGCGGTGATACAAGGGCCGAGACGGTAGTCGGAGACCAAGAGCGTGAGGATCTTGAAAACAGAAATGCAACACTGCGCGACAAGATTAACGAGGTAAAGCTTGAAAATCAGACACTGTTGCAAGAGCTGGAAACAGTCCTACAGCAGAAGCAAGAAACAGACGACGTGGCTCTGGCAATGCAAAGGGACTACGAGAATGCAATGACAGACCTGATGGCAATGCAAGCTGAGCGTGACGAGCTGATCACAGAGCTGAACGACTTGGAACAGAAGCAAAATGGCCTTCAGGGCGAGTTCGAAGATTTGCGGGCCGAGGCACAAGAGGCGATTGACGGCTATGAGGATGAAGCTGATTTACGCGATGCTGAAACGCAGAGGCTGCAGGCAGAATTGACTGAGCGAACGGAAAATTTTACCGCTCTGCAAGAAGAGATGCGCAAACTGAGCGAGGCTCTTGTCGGTCTCGAAGATGAAACAAACGATAAAGTACACCGCATCCAACATCTTGAACAGGAACTCGGCGATGCCAACAAGGAACTAGAGGAGCTTGAAAGCAAACTACTTGAATCCAACGATAAAGCCCAACGACTTCTCGTGCAGCAGGAAAATAGCCAGGGAGAGATTGCGTTCCTTCGGGAAGAGCAAGAAAGCGACAAAATTACCATCAGCCGATTAGAGGTCAACGTCACAAAAGCCGAGGAACTACTCCGTGATGAACAAGAACGGGTGAAGCAGCTTCAAGCACAGATCATCACGGAACGGGAACGGAGCGAGAGCCTTGCTACTAAGGACAAAAAGGAGATGCAGCACTTTGTAAACGAGCTTAGTCGTGAAGCCTCGAGTGCTAAGGAAGAGGCTAGGAAACTCCGAAAAAGCCTGACCTCTCGTGAAGTGGAGGCAACGGAGTGGAAGGAGAGACTGATGGAGCTGGAGAACAATCTGAGAGAAGCACTCGGCGATTTGAGTGGGACTCGATCCAGTCTTTTGAAAGTAAGTGCAGTCTTCGGTGCAACTCCGCCTTTCCCCTTTTGGATCCTGGTCTAATGTTTCAAGTCTATCGCGAAGCTTCAACGAGAGTTGGAAAACACTGTTCGTGAACTTGATGCGACAAAGGCGTCTGCAATGGAAAAGGACCGTCTGATCAAGCAACGTGACGCCCTACTGGAGTCCCATGGTCTTGAGGCTCGCAAGGTTGCCGAGGCGCTTGACAAAGAGCGTGCAGTTCACCGAAACACAAAACACCAATTTGAGACGTTCCAGAAAACACATCAACATGTCTCTCGGACCGTGTCGAGCCAAGATGCACGAATTGTCGAGCTCGAAACAACCAAGTCGCAAGACAAGCGACGCATCTCTCAGCTCGAAGTCAATTTCAAGGAGCAGCTCAACGAGAGGAACAATCTTCTACTTGTTTTGTGGACCCGGCTATCAGCCCTTTGTGGATCTGATTGGGCACACGACAATAGCCTTATCAATGGACGGGCCCTACCCAGCCTCGAAGCCGTTGCAACAATGCTCCCAGGCTTTAGCAGGAACCTTATGGCTGCCATCAAGCACATTGAGTCCATCATCAGCGGGTTTAAGGGCCGTATCAAGGGCGTCGAAAAAGACCTATGGCGTGAATACCACAATTTGGAAAACAGTCTTGACATGCGCAGCAAGAAGCTGGACCGCCTGGAGGGCATCGTTCGCAGCGGCCTTGCCTCAGGCACTTTCGGCGGCACTGAGCTCCAAAACCGCATGATGAGAATGGAGGAGGCTTATCGACAACTGAAGGTGGAGAATGCAACCCTTCGGACGGCGAACGAGGTGCGTGTCAGGGCTGCATATACGTCGGCAGATGGGGGCCTTGACATTGATCCTGCACTTTCTGGATCACCATCGCCGTCGATTCCAACCGGGCCTCGCGAACGTACTAAAGCTGGGGGCTCTCTACGTCCCAAGACAGGTAGTCGGAGCGGTGTGCCCCGACCGACCACATCATCACGGCCGATGACGGCCGGTGAGCTGGCGCTTCATGATGCAGCAGGTGATGCAGGCTCTGGAAGTGATGGATATGGCGCTGATCCGCGGTGGATCCTCCGGTTACGGGATCTGGAGAACAAGCTCAAGCTCGAGAGAGAGGGGCGGACCATGGATCGGAACGAGGCCGTTCGCAGATTGCGCGAGCAAGAAGCTGAGATAAATCGCCGCAATGAGAGGGACAGGAGAAGTGGGCGAGACGATACCAGCGGGTAAAGGTAAGACTATTGCTACTGTACAACATGAGGAATGGGCAGGTTACTATGACTTCCTTTTCCCGGTCTATTTCTGATTTGTTGTGGTGTCTTCGGTTCGGGTGGCTTTTGCGTGAGTTGATTAGCGAGCGTTCTTTCTTCACTCGGTCTTCATTTTAGGTTGTGCATTTTTGGTTAGAATGTTTATGGGATACTGTGCTGATTGCTTTGAGGGACAAGCGAGGTCAATCGCTGTAAAACATAACCTGAATCTGTGTGTGTATCTTTTCGTACACGTGTAATAGCATCAGCGTGAGACCAACCTAACCGTATCGAGGGTCTTATCTTGCTAAGTCGTATCTTACGATAAAAAAGCACGAGCTACGGAGTACTCCGTATTAAGTTTCGACGTTAAACCGCCGTAGTTTTTCAACCTTGTACCCAGCCAAGACAGAGGTCGCCCAGTCATTGGCCAGCGCCTACAAATGATACATTACATAATACACTTAGGGGGGGGGGGTATGCAGCCGAGGCTACCGGTTGATGGGCGCGTCGCGAGAGCTCGTTCGTTTTGCTTCTTATTTCCAAACCATCAAACTTGCACGCCTCATCAAAAGCTGATGCGAGGGTATTCCCGCCCCCTCATTTCTCTTACTTCCTTTTTTTACCTGTTTTTTTATCCGGGCTTCGACATTTTAGCTTCCGCCCTCCCAGTTTGGTAGTGGCTCTGTTCTGTGAAGTCTCTGCCACAGCCACCATGGCTTCCCAATACAAGGATAAGGAGGCTGGTGTACTGATCTCCTTTAACGGACGATGGGTGAGCTGGGCACACACAGCGGCAGCCTACTGTACGTCGACCCCTTGGTTCCTTCTTAACGTTGCATGCTTTGTCTGTGTTTCTGCCTGCTGATGATTTGTTTTCTATGCAGCTGCCTTCTTCAGTGCCCTCGTCGTAGGAATTTCGCTCCACTACGAGAAGATTGTCCAGAACGAATGGTTCGGCTACCCAGAAGAGTGGTTCCCGTCCGTATCGGCAACGATCGGCGACAGATACCCAGAACGATCGTTCTTCATGCTGTTTATTGCCTTGACATCCGGTTAGTTTGAGCACTACGGTGTGAATAATAGCCAACTCTGTTGGCATATTTCTCGCTGACGAAACAAGGCCCGAGATTCGCCCTGGTCGGATTGTGGTACCTGTTGGCGTCAAGCCCTGGACGGTCATTCCCAAAAGTCGTCGCTTACTTCGGAGTGTTTCGAACATTCACATGCGGTGGCTGGACGTATGTGACGTCGACAGATAATCACGACTGGCACGATATTTTCATGATATCCTATCTTGTTGCAACAATCCCGTGGATGTTCGGATGTCTCACCCTGAGCCCCGCAAATGCGCGAGCTTTGAAGTACCGCAAATGCATCGCCGCTGGATTTTTTGGCACCACCATCCCGCTGGTTTACTTTTTTATCCAACACAAGGTTCACCGTATTGCAGGAGGTGAGTTCTCGACATTTCGTCTGGCCATTGTACTCACTATTCGTGCCTTGTCTTCTCCGACTAACCACTGGCATCCGCAGCCTACACGATTTATGCCTTTTTTGAATGGTCTCTTGTCCTCTTCGACGTGGCCTTCGATGCCGTGACAGCACTAGACTTTGATACACTCGAGCTGATAGTGAGGGATACCAAAGGAATAAGCAAGGGGTACGTGCAATGGCTTCCAAGGTAGATGATTCTACAAACCTCCGTCATAATGGCAGGCACAACAAAGAAAAATCACGATTACAAGAAATTGCGTGCTGTTTTGGGGGCGGAGGGGTACCTTGACTACTCAATAGAGGCAAGTTCGATGAACAACGTTCTAAAATTTCTTGCAGTGCACGACGATCTCCTGGTGTTGCTACTCAAGTCTCGGAGAAAAGGGAGCAGCACCTTGCCAATTGCGTGCCTGCCAATAGCGTGGTTTCGGCGTTCGCATGGCCTAACGCATTGGATGCTGCCGCCGACGTGTACCACGGATTCGTCTTCTGGTCGGTCCTAACAAGTCTCGGCCTGGTTGTGTGGTACTTTCCTTTGTGGCACATGGGCATTTCTGGATACGAAGCCTTTGTGATGTCGACAATATCCCCGTTCTTGTTCGCTGTCCCCCCAGTTCGAGCCCTCATTGTTCGACATCAGCGTCTCGTTCATTTGTCGTCACTCGTTGGCCTCTTAGCTTACAAAGTTCTCGATCCTGCTTATCGTTTATTAACTATCGGCCTTGGAGTTTCTTTGCAATGCCTTGCTTGGGTCGCCACCTTCACATCAGCACCTAATTGTGAGGGTATAGCTGAGACCAAGGTCCTCGCTTTTACCCTCGGCTTGCTTATGTCGAGCATTGCAAAATTTGCCTGGCACACGAACAATCCTATCTGGCCGATCATGCATGCAGAAAATGGCGGGTGGAACGCTACCGGCTTTGTGATTGCCGTTATTGCATGTCTACGATTCACGAGGAAGACCGCCACCTTCAACAACTACACGGAAAATGCCGCAAAAGGCTCTAGCCTATTATATGCTATGAGCGTTGGTGGCCTTTTCTTTGGACTTCACTCTTTACTTTCGGACTCGAGCACTATGATTTTGTGGGTTTGGGAGGGTTACCCAGTCCGGGGACCTCTCTCTAACACACACGCCCATTACACGATATTCGCCATGACCTGTGGAGCTGTACTCGGGGCGTCTTCCCCTGCTCTGGTTTCGTCGTGGTTGGCTTTCGGAATCGCAAGCGTCGGTGCTGGTACGCTCACTTTCTCTGGCAACTGGCTCGGTTTCTACGGCGGATTGATCTTAGCGACATATCTCACGGCCTTTGCAACCCCTCTTCTCACAGCTGCGTCCAAAAAGAGCCCCTCCGTTGTATTCGGTCTAGGCTTCCTGATTTACAACTTCATGGTACTCTTCCATGTCTGGGTCGTCGCTTATGCTTTTGTCCCTGGCGGACCGCTGGTTCGCGAACACACGGATTGGATAATGACAATTACGATGACTTTACTTGGCTGTGGTGTCCTCAATATCACTGCAGCGGAGGCGCATCCATCCTCATCCAAGTACCAGAAGCGCGTCTCGTCTGCTGGACAACGCAAATACTACTTTGGTGTCGCAGGGATTCTGAACATACTGTTTCTCTGTGCTGCCTTTGGCCGTTTTCCAACTAATGACTTCAAGACGTACCATCCGGAAGATCGCGTTCTGACCGCTGGTATCTGGACGATTCACTTCAGCCTCGACAACGATATGTGGAGTTCCGAAAGGCGGATGCGCGACTTGATCAAGGAGGCAGAGTTGGACGTGGTTGGCCTCCTAGAGAGCGACCTTCAGCGCATTATCATGGGCAATCGTGACACGACGCAATTTCTTGCAGAGGATCTTGGCATGTATGTCGACTATGGTCCGGGTCCTAACAAGCACACATGGGGTGCGGCACTACTCTCAAAATTTCCCATCCTCAACTCAACACACCATCTTCTTCCCAGCCCAGTCGGCGAACTAGCACCTGCCATTCATGCAACGCTAGACGTCTATGGGACACTGGTTGATGTATTCGTCTTCCACTCGGGCCAAGAGGAAGATCCGGAAGATCGTAGACTTCAGTCTGAATATCTCGCAAAACTCATGGGGTCTTCTCATCGGCCCAGCATCCTGCTCAGTTATCTCGTCACGAAGCCGCTAGAAGGCAATTATAACACCTACGTTTCTGGGACATCTGGAATGCATGATGTCGATCCGTCTGACTGGGATAGATGGTGCGAGTACATTCTGTACAAAGGTCTTCAGAGAGTTGGTTATGCAAGAATTAGCCGCAGTACTATCACAGATACCGAGCTTCAGGTTGCAAAGTTTGTTGTTCCGGACAGCAGCGAACGAACGGCATATCTGTTCAACGTCGATGACGAGACAAGAAACAGACGGGTGCCTGAGTCTGAGGTACCAGAAGGTTGGAGATTTCCCGCACTCTTTAGAGGTGACGGCGTCAGAGGCCACCGATATCATGTTTTTGATGAGCCATGGTATTATAAATATTGAGAAGGAAACTCGCACACCACAAGCAGTTTAGTTGGTAGGGTCTAGACCATCACACGCCAATTACCACAATCATTGTATATTACATCACTATGAACTCACCTATTATGCATTGTTTCTCACATACCTAAAAACTGGCAGGTAGAAGAGCCAAAAAATGTATAGACTGTGAACTCTGCATTTACGTTTCTGCCTATCCGGGCAAACGTTCAGTTAGTAGAGGTTGATAAGACATCTTACATGAAGGCGCACGACATCGACATGCAGCAGAGCTGAGCTCTTGGGCAAACTGCCGCACAAAGCGACACAGCCGACAACCTTAGAAGCAGGAATTTGCGGTGGGCACTGCCCCACAGGTAAGCGCATGTGAATAAGCATCTAGAAAAAGGAACTCGACATACAGTAATTATGCAGTTGCGCTCCAGGATCTGTTAATCCTTCTGTACATAAATGTAGACAACTTTCTTCTCCCCTCGAAGCCCAGTTCGTGTGGCGTCCCACCCTAGCTCCTTGATAGGCAATTTCATGGACTCAGCATCATCGCCGCGAAGCTCGATACCTTTATACCAACGGCCCCCACCACCTGGACACACTTCCGTAATGACGTTCATTTTTGGAACGGAGTTCTTGGCACCAAAGCCTTTCATAAGCTCAGTCACGGTGGTGTTGACCGGGACGTGGCAAGCATGGAACTGTATGGCAAAATTTGCAGGCAGTTGCCAGGGGGGGGTGGAGCCAGTTTTCAGAACAAGGATTTTTGTGTGTTCTGAGGGGAAAAAATAATTATAACCTGGCTCACAGCCAAAGCCACCTGTTGAGTTTCGCATGTTGCAAGTGCGGAAATTGCCATCAAGCTGGAGTTGTCTCCTTTGGCCTTGGCCTTGGCTCCCAGTTGACGGCAGGTCAGACATAGGAAAATGTGGAGGAAAAAAAGTGCCAGGAACGTATTGGGGCGTGAGTGGAGGGCCCTGGTTGATGGCATAGTAATAAGGAACATGGCTGCATTCGAGCGGGGATATATGCTGGGACATATGTTGACGGGAGAAAGCTCGTAGTCCTGGCATGCCTGCATTCACTGGCGGCGGCCCGTGTGGATCCTGGCCATATCTGGGATTGCCGCCGCCGGAAGCCCCGTTGTAAGCCATGAATAGCCTTGATATGTTGCTCTCTTCTTTTCGTATTAGCCACAATGACGTTAGCTCTTCGATTTGAAATCTTTGTTACCTACAAGAGTGGTAAGCAGAAGAGTTCCCTAAAGGCCGGAATAAAGTATGCCGGTAGATTAGGTGCTTGGGCTGTGATAGGTGAAGAAATGGTTATTTAGGATGCTCAAAGTGCCTTAATTGCAGGAGCCGACCTATTTATGCGTCAACTACTATTAGTATTATAAGTAGCCAGTACATAATGACCAACAAGCTTGTGGTCGGTTAGAAATAAATGGTAACCTCGTCAATGGGCGATATATGATTACCTGACAGACTTGGTGAGGCCCGAAAAATGTTGTACAAATGCAGCACAAATCAGCGTCTCTTAACTTACTAACCTTTAGGCCAACCCTGACTCTTAAATGATGAAGGCTTCGGTTTCCCAGAGTTTTTGTCATGGGAGTCGTAAAAACAGACACAAGTAACCAGGCCCAGAAAACTGGCGCTTGTTGTGAAACGTAGAGATATTGTCCTATGACAACTTTTGTAGATGGGAACGGAAGTGACTTCTCAGCTTGATAACCCACTGCACCATGTGCAGGACGTTCCAACGCTTGATAATCCACTATGATGGCCCGTGACTAGCCCCGGTACGAGTCAATAAAGGACGATTTTTTCTTTTGCGGTCGTCGAAGTGCAGATCTAGAAAATATCTGAAAGCATAAAAGCATAAAAAGCATAAAAAGCATTTGGGGACGAGAAGAGGGAGGGCTGGGCTCGTAAATTTTAATAAGGAAGACGGCTGCCGCGTAACGAGAGTTTGCCGCGTAATCTTAATGGTCATACAGATGAGATAAAGACAGCTCATAGCTGAAGATTCTGGCAGTGACTCAAGAGTTGCTCTTTAATAGCACTAAAACACCAATGCGCACCAGCCGGGGCGAGATTTGATAATAGCTAACACTCAGAGGCAAAAGGCATGGACCAGGCTGCCTGAGGCAGTTGAACCAGACGTATAAACAAAGGCCCTACTAATACAAAAACTGCAAACGTGGGAAAAGCAACGCACCAGGAATGGCAAAGGAGGTCTGCTCGGGGGCAGACGAAGTTAAAGGCGGGGGGCATGTCGTTCATCATACTGAAAACAGATCAATGTGGTCGCAGCCTTATGGAGCTAAACGGGAAGGAGAGTGTTTATCATCTTCCTCCCGTACAATACGCAGGCCGACAGCGCCCGCGCCTCCTTGTCCTCTCTTTGGGTCTCCGGGCGGTGAGAGTTTGTTTTTCCGCGCTTGGGATTGGGTCTGTTGCTGTCGGCGCTTCTCTACTTCATTTATCAAGCCTTTCAGATACACTTCGGCTTGAACGGACGCGCTGTAGGCGACGGGAGTCCAGCACCAAACATTTTCGTGGGTGGCATCGGCGCCGGCGGCAAGAAGTGTGCGGAGAACAAGAAGATGGCCACCGCTGCTGGCAAAATGCAGTGCTGTGTTGCCCTCCTGGTCCTCGCGGCGCACGGCTTCTCGAGCCCCTCCAGGTACGTACGTCAGTAAAATCTGGACCACCGTATCATGACCGCCGCGACTAGCTTCCATGATAGCATCACGGCCATGAATATCACGGCACAATATCCAGTTAGCATCAACCTGACACAGGTAGTGCACGGTCTCGATAAGGCCACCACGAGCCGCCAACATTAGCGTTGTCTCGTGGCTTTCGTTCAAGGCCGGCCCCCCCTTTTCATGACCGAGTTCAACGAGGAGCTGACAGATGGAGAGGTGGCCCAAGCTCGCTGCAAGATGCAAGTTTGAGTTCGACAAGCCGACATCGCTTATGTCAGGGTTGTAAAGCAGTTGGGGGTGTGATCTCAAGATGCGTTTTGTTAGGGAGAGGTCGTTGGCGTGAATTGCACGCCGTAGACGGATGGAGGCGTCGATCCTGACAAGCATAATCACATCGAGTCAGCCATGGAAATGAGCAAACAGGTATTATACTTGGGTTTCTCTGCAAAAGCTTAACCAGTCGCGTGGGTTTGAATCTTACATTTCGCCAGATAAAGACTCGGGGAGAAGGGTGGAAGGTGTATAAAGTTGATCAGAGGCAAATTGGAGGGTGAATTACTCCATAGTACGGAGTACTCCGTACAGATCCCCGTTATCAGCCGCCTCCCGATTACTAATCAGCATAGGCTTTTAGTGGGGCACAGTGCCATCTTATACTCACACGGTCTTACTCGCACTCCATGCTTGGACTTCGTTATGAGTGGCTTCGGCGGCTTTGATGTTGATAACGAAAATACTAGTATTGGATCATCTGCAGACTATCAGTACAGTTTTACGCATCCACGTAATATATACAAATACAGTTGACACGTATAAGCGCTCAACGTTGTACGGTGGCATCGTACTCTTAAATTCGAACATAGACGCTTACCTAGTTAATGGATTTATCGCACTCACCACAATTTTTGTGCTGATACCATTCTATCCGGTAGGTTTGGGCAGTTGAGCCAAGATACTATTGCTACTCGCTTGCTATGTAATTACCTTCGGAAAGCTAGCACAATCCATAAGACTTCAATTCAGCTTAGTTCCACAAAATTAGCTTTTCGTGGTCGCGGTATGCTGGCCATCTCCTCGATACAAACCAGGACGAGACTACATCAGACACTATGTTTCCTGGTTTGGTTAGGCTGGATCAGGACCAAAAAGCACAAAGCCGCGGGGGGCAGGCCGACGGGATTTACAAGTACAGGACAAGATGGACCAGCGAGGACTCGTCTCTTCCGTATGTCATAAGCTGTTGGTAGCTGTTGGAAT